>VDFB02226638.1:0-16009 GCA_007258455.2 Sequoia sempervirens | reverse complement strand
AAATTACACAACATAACCAGCAATAGTTAATTGGATTAGCGTTAGCATCAAACTGAAAACTGAACTTGAAATGAAAACTACTCAACGTCAAGAATGTGCACTCAAGATCCCACTGAGGGCGAGGTGCTAACATATGACGGAGTGTTGAAATTTGAAATTAGAAACTAATAGGCGGATAACCAGCCATGAAGAACATTTCCACACTACCACCAAACAGTGGGGGGAAAAATTACAATTAAGAACAATTCATCCGCTGCGGCGGACATCCATAGAGCTGTGGGGATTCTCCACTATGAAAGTGGGTATAAGAGAGTTACAAAACAGATTCTCCACACTGTCGGTAAACCTTCCAGGGGGTAATTTAATGACAAAACAATAAGCAATTGCAGAACTGGAAAATTGGTTGGATTAGTAATGCTTAATCTCAACCTTTACAAATTATACTCTGCAGATTACAAATTACAATGATAGGAAATGAACCTTACACATGAAGTATGAAATTTTACAATGATATAACACTCAAATACTAAAGTATAAGACCAAAAACTGGAAACTGTAACAATCTGATATAAAAATCAGAATTCTGGAAATTCAACCAGCAAACTGTGAATTCATGAAATGCTCATAAGTTGATCAATTTACCTCCGAATGATGAGATATCAGTTGCAAATGCTTCCTAGAGGTTTGGCGCCCAAGATGCAATCCAGAAACAATCACCAAAGACTCTAGATTAATTAGCACGAATCCCAATGCTCTTCTAAATGGTATGGCCTCCTTAGAAAATCGATTTTTCAAGATAAAAATAAATACTTGGAATTAAATTCCAATTCTTTGTGGAAGGTGGCGCCTTGTACCAACAATTGATTTGCCAAAGTACCCAGAACAGAAATAAAATCACTCCAAAAGATATGAACAAAAATCAGCTTCAGCTGTAGATAAACCAGGAAACCAAAACTGTGAAATAACTCCAAAAATTCTTCAATTTTGATGCTCAATCTGCTAGTCTGATGTTGAGAAGCAGAAATATTCCAACTAGGTGTTGTATTTCAAACACGAAATTGGGAAAGGGCTAGGAGGTAGCATCCTCGAAGCAACAGCAAAATGTCCATTGTCATTTTGACAGCATAACAGTAAGATAAACAATAGATACCAAAAGCTGGAGAAAAGACTTCATTTTATAGAAAACTGAGAAACTCTTCACCTTCCATGAGAAACGCCAACAGACACCTCTTGAAATTCTTTTTCAACTTTCAAAAATATTAATTCTTCAAAAAGTGGTTCCACCTCTGCTCTGATGAATATTCTAATAAAGAATAAATAATCTTATACCTTTACATGCATCTTCATGTCCCATTTTGTAAACAACTTAAGCATCTCCTTAGCTATAAATAAATGCTTGAATTTAAAATATAAATGCCTTCACTAAATATTTTACCAAATAAAAGTTTTGAAGACTCAAGCGACAATAACCGCTTCCAAATAAGGACTGAGAATAGACAACTGCAACTGCCAAAAAATATTATTTACAATAAATAGTAAATAACATGAAATGCCACAAACTCCAAGCCAAGAAACCCTAATTCCTCCTCATTCCAGTCTATGGGTTCCGGAATAGACTGATGAATTGCAAGGCTAATCATCATGTATATGTGACATTGATAAAATTACTGGCCCTCGAAATTCAAGTGCTTGTCTCCTTTGCTAACCTAAAAGATGGATGCAAATAAAATCTGTTCTCACCTTCCCTAATGGCATTCTCTAATAGGAAAAATTCCTCCATTTTAACCCCAAACATTCTTTGATTGTCCTTCTCCCTCAAAGAACGCTCTCTGCATCGTACATGATTTCTTCAGAATCACCTAACTCCACTCCTTCCTCATCCAATGGAGGTAATTCTGGCGTAGTTTCAACAATGCTTGTGTTCAATTGCCTCTTGAGGCTATAATATGTATTTACATATTATGTACTTGCTTCACCGAAGCTCCAACCATAAGCAATTTCACTAATCCTCTTGCGATTTCTGGTATGACCATAAAAACATGGCTTCAACTTTTCCGCACCACTTTTCTTGAGAGAAGATTGTCTATATGGCTGAAGCCTCAAATAGACCATGTCCCCAACTTCAAAAGACCTTTCAATACGCTGTTGATCAGCGTATAACTTCTGCTGATTTTGAGCTTGTTGCAGATTTTCCTTGAGAGATTTCAAGATGTCTTGGCTCTGTTGTAACATATCCAGTGCTTGTGGAGCTCTACTGTCATCAAACACTAAATCAACAAAATTAGTAGCTTCATAACCATAAAGAGCCATAAAAGGTGACATCTTAATTGACATGTGATAAGAAGAGTTGTAACAATACTCTCCTAAATGAATCCATTTAATCCAAGCTTTAAGGTCCCGGAAATATAGTTTTAGGTAGCAGCCCTCTAAATCCATTTGTTCACACTCTCACTGCCCATTTGTTCAGGGTGATAATCAGTGCTTCTGGAGGTTACTGTCCCACCTTAACTTCAAGATCTCTTGGGCTAAAAGATAATTTAGGAACTTGCTGTCCCTATCACTAACAATAGTTTTAGGCAACCCATGCAAACGGAAGACCTCTCTGAAAAACAACTCAGCCACTTGAGCTGCTGTAAATGAAGTGGTAATAGCAAAGAAATGAGCAAATCTCGTTAGTCTATCAACCACAACAAAAATACAATCACGCCCTGCACCTTTGGGCAACCCTTGATAAAAATCCATGGCACATTTTCCATTTCATCTGAAATGGGCAGAGTATCGGGCGGTAGACTAGCTTCGGATAAGAGTGTTCCATTTTATTTCCTTGGCAAATCGGACACTCTCTAATGTGCTCCAAGACTTCTTCTTTCAAATTCCCTTCAAGCGAATCTTTCAATTTAATCTGCTTATAAGTCTTGAAAATCCCTTTGATGACCTCAGCAAGGGGAATATCATGAAAAGATTGTAGAAATCTTTTTAAGCTTAGTTTCATGCACTAAAAAGATTCTATCTTTATAGTAAATTATCCCATCAACCAACTTATACCTTTCATCAACCAAATGACCTTCTAGCAAGCTGGTTGCAAACTGATTTTTAACATAATCAGCAGCAATTAACTCCTTCCAATCTGCTGATAACTCACAAAGTGATTGCAAATGAGGCCTTCTCGAAAGAGCATCAGCCACTATATTATTTTTCCCTTTGACAAATTCAATGTCAAAGTCATATGTTTGGAGCTTACTAACCCACTTTTGCTGCCTTTCATTCAAATCCCTTTGGCGCATAAAATGTTTAAGACTGTTGTGGTCAGTCTTAACAACAAATTTACTTCCCACCAAGTATTGACGGAATTTAGACAAAGCATGCATGATGGCAAGCATCTCTTTTTCATTAATAGAGTAAGTTTTTTCTGCCCCTCTCAACTTCCAGCTCTCGAAGACAATAGGGTGTTTGTCTTGCATTAGAACAGCTCCAACACCTTCACCTGAAGCATCACATTGTAATTCAAAAGGTTTTGAAAAATCCGGAAGTGCCAACACTGGACACGAACTCATGATTTGTTTAAACTTATCAAAAACCTCTTGTGCTTGCTTAGTCCAAAGGAAAGCTCCTTTCTTTGTAAGATCTGTGAGAGGTGCTGCTTGATGTGAATATCCTTTCACAAATCTTCTATAAAATCCACATAACCCTAAAAACCCTCTCAAATGAGAAATATTCTTTGGAGTTGGCCAATCAAGAATGGCCCTTATCTTTTCTGGATCCACTTTCACACCCTTGAACCGGGACATAATGTGGGCTAAGATATAAAAAAGTTCCTTAACCTTTAACTCACACTTTGATTCTTTGGGCGCAATGTAAACATTCCACTTCTAAAATACTTTAAGCACTTCTTCCAAATGCTTAAGGTGCTCTTCCCATGACTTTACCGAATATGAGAAGACGCCGGAAGAAGATGAGCACAAACTTCCTCTACTGCTGTCTAAAAATCTTGTTCATACAAGATTGAAATGTAGCTGGAGCATTTGTCAAACCAAAAGGCATGACAAGAAATTCAAAATGCCCAAAATGGCATCTAAACGCTGTCTTCTCTATATCCTCCTCCCTCATTCTGATTTGGTGATAGCCCGAACGAAGATCAATCTTCGAGAAGAACATGGCCCCATGGAGCTCATCAATAAGCTCATCAATCCTAGGGATTGGATATCTATTCTTGATGGTTTTTTGATTTAATGCGCGGTAGTCAACACACATACGCATTGTACCATCTTTCTTTTTGACCAGCACCACGGCAGAAGCAAAAGGACTCTTGCTTGGTCTAATGAAACCACTTTCCAACAACTCCTTGATGGCTTTTTCAATTTCATCTTTCTGCCTCTTTGGATAGCGGTAAGGTGTAGTCATGACAGGTTTTGCTCCTTCTTCTAACTCAATCACATGCTCAGAACCTCTTTCAGGAGGTCTTCCAGGAGGTAGGCTTCCAAAGACTTTGCTCTTCTTTGAAAGTAAGGCTTGAATATCAGGGTGATATTGCCTTTTTTCCTCTACCGGATAAGCTGGTAGAACCATACATTCAGCAGCCCATTCAACCTGATCGTGATGGATCAGCCTTTCCATTCTTTTGAAAACAATTCGAGGGCCTCCATTTGACATCCCTCTTAGAACAACCTTTCTTCCATTAGACTGAAATTTCAGCTCCATAGTTTGCAAATTCAATGTAATCTCACCAAGAGATCGCAGCCATTGTATGCCCAACACAACATCAGTGTCTCCTATTCCCACCACATAAAAATCATCTTTAATTTCATGATTCCCTAATTGCATAGAGAGGTTAGGAATCTTCCTTGTGCAAGACATAGTAAAACCATCAGCAACCATTACCTTAAATCCATCAAATTCCTCAATCTTCAAACCTTTTCTAGCAACTAATCCTTCATCAATAAAATTGTGAGTTGCTCCGGTATCAATTAGAGCAACTATCCTTTGTGAATTCACAACTCCATGAACCCGAAAGGACTCATTTTTTTGAAAACTTGATAGTTGTGCAAAAGCACTACCATCTCCCATCTCTTCAGACTTGTCTTCTGGATCTTCTTCACCTTCACCACTTGCTGATTCGTATGCCTGATCAGACGAATCAGATTCTGATCCATAATCAGAATAGCCCTCCATTTGATTTGCTTTGCCTCTTCCATAGCAACGGTGACCCTTAACCCAAGGATCACGGCAAGTGTAACAAACTCCATCTTTTCCAAGCTGCTCTTTAAGCTCTTCTGACAACCTTGGTGGAAACTTCTTGGGCAGATTTGAAGAAGGCTTTTTATCTTTCTTATGGCTGAATTGTTTTGAGTGAAACTTAGGCCTTGGGGCTGCTAACTCCATGCTCCTAGCTTTCTTGATAGCTTCATCTAATGTTGGTGGATCAAATGCTTTGACCCAACCCTTCAAAGGCTCCTTTAAACCTTCAGCAAAAAGAACCACAAGTCTTCTTTCAGTAATGTTAGGCACCATTACTGACAACCTCTGAAAATCAGCCACATAGTTTTCTAAAGATCCTTGCTGTTTCAATTGTGCCAATTCTCTAAATCTCAATTCTGGATCTTTGGTGTCAAATCTTTCAATCAACTTATTGGTAAACTCTCCATATGTACGAACAAGGTTATGGCCAAGAGTGACCAAACCATGATTCCACCATTCATGAGCTATCCCATCTAAATGCAAAGTAGCAAATTTGATAGCATCTTCTTCCGGCATGGGTCTGAGAGAGAGGTAGTTATCTAACTTCTGTACCCACGATCTGGCTGTACACTTATTACTACCATCAAAATGTTCCATACTAATCTTTCCCAATGCTTGGTAGAAGTCATTTCTAGGTGCCATAGGACGTTGTTCAGTCCTTCCTCCATTTCTTCGGCTCTTTTGATTCATGAATTGGTCAAAGGTCCAAGTACCTCTCAAATCAAGAGGTAAAGAAACGTACTCCATGTAAGCTTGACGAGCATCATCAGCAAAGTTTGGAGCAGCTTCAACTGGTTGCTGCTCTTCCCTCGGTGTGAAGACGGGAAAAAGGGGTCTAGAGGATGACCCACTAGGAATTGCAGCATGCTGACCCACAATTCTGTCTCTTGTATTCACCTCAGGACTGCCACTATTGTTATTTCCATTAACTCCACTGCTTTCTCCAGTTGAGTTATTTTGGGGCTGAATGATATTCTGAGCTGCTTGCTGGTCCAACTTGACAATAATCGATATCATATCTACTTTCATCCCATCAAACTTTTCCTCAACTCGGGTCTCCTCTCTCTTTCATTATCTCTCCCATGTTGTCTCACCGGGAGCATTATTATAACCGGCTCACTCCAAATCCACTTCCACTGAATTATCTGAACCTTCCACTGTTTTACCAAGATCTCTTAGAACTCCTGAGAAGGTCTCTGCTTCTGGAACGGGCGGAAACTGATGCTGATTTCTAGCCTGACTTCTGGTGTATGGCCTAGTATCTCTTTCACTCATCAGAGAACCAACTACAAATTGCCACAGGATGGCAGGGTCTTCTGCTCTGATACCACTGAAATATGCTAACCAATTTTTTTGATGAAATTACACAACATAACCAGCAATAGTTAACTGGATTAGCGTTAGCATCAAACTGAAAACTGAACTTGAAATGAAAATTACTCAACGTCAAGAATGTGCACTCAAGATCCCACTGAGGGCGAGGTGCTAACATATGACGGAGTGTTGAAATTTGAAATTAGAAACTGATAGGCGGATAACCAGCCATGAAGAACATTTCCACACTACCACCAAACAGTGGGGGGAAAAATTACAATTAAGAACAATTCATCCGCTGCGGCGGGCATCCACAGAGCTGTGGGGATTCTCCACCATGAAAGTGGGTATAAGAGAGTTACAAAACAGATTCTCCACACTGGCGGTAAACCTTCCAGGGGTAATTTAATGACAAAACAATAAGTAATTGTAGAACTGGAAAATTGGTTGGATTAGTAATGCTTAATCTCAACCTTTACAAATTATACTCTGCAGATTACAAATTACAATGATAGGAAATGAACCTTAGACATGAAGTATGAACTTTTTTCAATGATATAACACTCAAATACTGAAGTATAAGACCAAAAACTGGAAACTGTAACAATCTGATATAAAAATCAGAATTCTGGAAATTCAACCAGCAAACTGTGAATTCATGAAATGCTCATAAGTTGATCAATTTACCTCTGAATGATGAGATATCAGTTGCAAATGCTTCCTAGAGGTTTGGCGCCCGAGATGCAATCCAGAAACAATCACCAAAGACTCCAAATTAATTAGCACGAATCCCAATGCTCTTCTAAATGGTAATGCACTACATGCACCTAATTCTCAAGGAATTAAAACTTTCCTACTTTCACTTAAAACATGTAAAAGTAACATATAACAAGACATTACAATAAATTTCTTCCTTTCTTTATTGATAAACATGTACAAGTTACAATATGTTTCCACATGAATTTCATTTTCATTGCAAATATAAATCAGAGTTTAAAAAGTAATACAATTACATACATAGCTTGTAAGCTTTTGCACAAATAGAAGTAAGAAGGTCCAGAATCCGCCCCTTCTAAATCTTGAAGCATCGGGCCACGGGAGTGTAGAGAAACATCACTCTAACCACGGACTTATAATGCGTCCCCTACACGCATCATTTTGGTAATGAACGCCCCTCCCTTCAAGAAGAGATTGGTAGGGTATCCTTTAACGCATTACCAATCGAAAGCATGAAGTGCCGCGGTCCTCACTCAATCCAGAACTCCTATATTTCACAATCTCGGATCTAGTTCCTTGGATCATACCGAACTGAGTAGTGTAGTCCTTCAACTATCCTACATCTAGGGTGGATGTCGTGACCTTGCACTAATACTTTCTACAAAAGCATTCTCATTCAAGACTTCGAATGAAGGTCATCTATCATAAACACTACTCAGGGCCGATTTGACTTAAGGCTTCCTTACTCTACGCATAGGTTTGTCCTTCAATGGGTGAATCCGTCATCCCAGACATCCTACAATCACACGAACCTACTAGAAATGAAAACAGTATTCAAGTGTCTTGTATCAATTCTCCTAACTAGGAATTCTTTATCCTAGGAGTACTTAACTTGTCTCAGTTATCCTAATAACTTAAGCTAAAAGACTTCACTTGATTCTGCCATCATCTCGATCCTAGTAGATAATAAGTACATCTACGTATTCTCCATATATAGAGATCATACACATCACGCAATACCCATTTAAAATGCAAGTAAATCCTTCCCTTTTACCTTTTTCTATTATTTCTTCTTAATGCAAGATAAATAATCTAATCCTTTAAACTCTTAACCCAAATAATCCCTTTTTCACAATTTATCATAATCATTGAATCCTTTACACATTTTCTCCTTTAATGCATTGCTTTATTCATCGAATTGGTTCTTTCCTATTAAGCTAATTGAAAGCAATGAACACAAGATGCAAAATATAAACAACACTTTAACAAAAGTTGTATAATAGGAAGACTCTTGCCTGATTTTAAAGCTCCAACACAGCTCTCCCCGAGTCTTCTTCAGCAACTTCCAGATTTCCAAATTAAATGGCTATTAAGGAGAACTTTCAAAACAATCCTCACAATTTTCACTCCTCTAATTAAAGATTACTACGTCTATGGCTTCACTCCACTCAAATCTTAAAAAGAAGGCTTAACACTGTAATTAACTGGTAAAAGCTTACTGAACTTATTTCACTCAGCATACAGGAAATGCAGCAAATAGAGAATGCATAGCAACTTAAATGAATTGAAATGGGAGCTCTCAAAATGTTGTGAAACTCGTTTTTAGCAAGAGGTAAGTTGAGAAGAGTGAAAGGGCGTCATTATATAGGCCCGTATTGCAACGGATTCCACTAAAGGAGGCATGTAGATTGACAGCAAAGTGCTTAGAAACAGTCAAAAGGACATTTGGCGAATTCCTTAACCCTAAGTCATCAATTTGCAGGTGATTCGACCTCTTTTTAAGCCAGCAAGTTTAAGACTTCTTCAGCTCTCACATGGCGAATTGACAGCAAGGCGTTTTCAGTTTCTTTTTAGGTTATTTTGATAAAATGTTTTGAAAGATATGTTCTGGAAAGAGTCGAGCCTGATACATACTTCCACGTTCGCCATTTTTGATGCCCTAAGAATAGCATTCAAACACTTTGCAAACCAGGTCGCAGTCAAAGTCGCGATTTAGACGCGTTTTCTGCCGCGTTTTTACCAGACGCGCGATTTCCATGATTAAAACGTATTTCCTCTGCTCTTCTATGAAATTTTCGACTTCTCTTGTTTTCTTTTAATATTTCCAACAAAAATAATTCGATTTCTATGTTTAAGTTATTATTTTCTATAGTTAAATTCGAAATGTTTTACCATTTAAATCCTTAATATTTCATATTCTATTGAATTTGAAATTGTTTTAATAACTTCTATTTAAAAAGAAATGATTTAAGGCTTCAATAATAATAATCGATTCATTCAATTATTTACTTCATAATAATTGATTTTAACTACGCAAGGTAGAAATTGTTTTCCTGAATTACTCCTGGTAATAAGTTAATTTTCCATAAATTAAGAAGTTAAAATAAAATATAATTTCATTATATATATTTTATTATATAAATATCATTATAGTTCTTTTAAATATTAAACATATAAATATTTTAAATACCCAAGTATTTAATATACTTATATATTTTAATATAACTATAATAATATTATATATAATCTTTAATATATAATTACTTATATATAACTATATTTATATTTAACAAATATAAATATATATACATATACATATTTATTGCCAAATATATATTTTGCCCGTCGGTCCACGTACTTTCAATATATATATATATAGTAATATTATTTATCCATAGATAATAGGTAGTGTGTGTATATATATACACATATATATTCGTATATATCTCAGTATACTATATACATGTATATACACACCCACTTAACCTATTCACTTATGTCCATTCATGTTATGAGCATAATACTGTAAGTCTGATAAACAAACATTCATCACTCTCAAGCACAAAGAAGTAAACTAGACTCCTAAAGCCTATGGATGACTTACCGTTATCTCGACAAACAGACTTGGCTTACTCAATTTATAGTATGTGTGTGTATGCTCAATTTGATAATCGTTACTGTTTACCCGACCAAGTTCCTCCCCGAATGATGTCTCTCCTCTGTCCGGAGGTACAGTCTTCATACCTGCATATCACGACATGACACCGGCAGTCATATGCTCACAACAAGGCAATTTGCATAAAACATTATAAAAAGTTAGATTAACATTATTCCATAACTGTATGCAACATTTAATCAAAACTAAATCATTTAGAAGTAACAAACAAATGAAACCATCATTTAAACAGGACTCATTCATTTAATAACGAGATCAACCATGTTTTATTCATCATCAAGATTCAAACATTACATTCAATGGCCCTATACAATAGTAGCTATAATATCGGGATGTAACAACCTCCTTAGAAAATCGATTTTTCAAGATAAAAATAAATACTTGGAATTAAATTCCAATTCTTTGTGGAAGGTGGCGCCTTGTACCAACAATTGATTTTCCAAAGTACCCAGAACAGAAATAAAATCACTCCAAAAGATATGAACAAAAATCAGCTTCAGCTGTAGATAAACCAGGAAACCAAAACTGTGAAATAACTCCAAAAATTCTTCAATTTTGATGCTCAATCTGCTAGTCTGATGTTGAGAAGCAGAAATATTCCAACTAGGTGTTGTATTTCAAACACGAAATTGGGAAAGGGCTAGGAGGTAGCATCCTCGAAGCAACAGCAAAATGTCCATTGTCATTTTGACAGCATAACAGTAAGATAAACAATAGATACCAAAAGCTGGAGAAAAGACTTCATTTTATAGAAAACTGAGAAACTCTTCACCTTCCATGAGAAACGCCAACAGACACCTCTTGAAATTCTTTTTCAACTTTCAAAAATATTAATTCTTCAAAAAGTGGCGTCCAATTTCAAGTTGATGAATATTTCAATAAAGAATAAATAATCTTATAATGAAGGCGTACCCTTCATGGCCCCATTTTAAAAACAACTTAAGTTATCTCCTTAGGCCAAGGGGGGGGTCAACAGTGAATTAAAACATAATGCCTTTAATTAAATATTTTTCACCAAATAAAGTTTTTTGAAGACCAAGCCAGAATAACAACAACTGCTCCAGCTGGGAAGGACTGAGAATAGACAACTGCAACTGCCAAAAACTAGTATTTACTATAAATAGTAAATAACATGAAATGCCACAAACTCCAAGCCAAGAAACCCTAATTTCACCTCATTCCAGTCTACGGGTTCCGGAATAGACTGATGAATTGCAAGGCTAATCATTGATGAGAAGGGGACATTACATAAGCTACGCATAGGTATTTCCTTCAATGGATAGTCCATCATCCCAGATAACCTACAACCATATTAATCTACTTGGAATTAACCACTTAACTAGTAAGTACACAAGCTAGGTATTCCTTCTATGGATAATCCATCATCCTAGATAACCTACATACTTCAATAACTCGACTTACGTGTAAATATATTAATCCCTCTCCCATACTGAATGCCCTCTCTTAGGAGAAAACACAAGCTTTCCTAGTTAAATCAATAACTTAGCTAAGTGTACCATATGTGATTTTCATGTTTACTCATACCTAGTATATAATACTAATGATAAACATCCATCTCCTACTATGGAGTATATACAAACACATTGCATCCCATGTTCAAACATATCTAGTATAATTAAATACCTATGTTGTACCATATGTAACATAATTAAATACCTATGTCAAGCAATCTCTTCAACATATCTAGTATAATTAAATACTTGTGTCAAGCAATCTCTCCTATCATGGAGTACTTAAAAACATAATATAAAATCAGCCTAAAAGCTTCAATTCCCTTTTCTGAAGACACTTTCAATTACTTCTATTGCACAAGTAGGAAAGACATTTCATGCAGTATAGAAAACACAATAATTCCTTGCAATTAGTAATAAGAAGAAAACTCCAAGCCTGTTATCACTTATCCAAATAATGATGACAGTGCAGCCTTCTCCAACAGTAGTTCAGCTTAATTTAGCTTCCCAACACAACTCTCTCTCTCTCTCTCTCTCTCTCTCTCTCGTTGATAGCACACTAATCTCAAATAAGACAGTTACTCTTCCTCACAAAGTTTCACTCTTTTCTTACTCATATAATTGATGAAAATGACTGGTGAAACTCAGACATGATAAACAACAAAGGACGTATATGTAATAAACAACCCAAATTTTTTGTTTTTTTGTTTTTTCCCTGTATGTTGATTGCTGTTTGGATTGTTTTTTGAAGTGTTTGACAATGTTTTGAAGGTTTTTATATTGCATGTGATAATTTCAAGGATAACATAAACAAAAAATGAAATTGGAAGTAAATTAAGCAAGACAAAGCACTTTCAAAGCTAAGAAATTTTCTGATTTCTTTCCAATATTTTTCAGTCTTACAATCATCTATATCAACAGAAGATTTAATGTTTAACAGACCTGGAGAAAGTGCTAGAACAACAATATATTGGCCTTCCTAAAAGCTACGCCACCACTCCAAGTTACCAAACTTTGCGTGCTGGATGTATGGCATCCAAAAACACTGTAAAGGGTATTCAAATCAACTGAAAATGGCTCCTTTAAGCTTTGTGTTACAACCCAATTCTGCGTAAATTAAAAACTTTCCAATTTTCACTTAAAACATGTAAAAGTAACATATAACAAAGATATTACAATAAATTTCTTCCTTTCTTTATTGATAAACATGTACAAGTTACAATATGTTTCCTCATGAATTTCATTTTCATTGCAAATATAAATCAGAGTTTAAAGTAATACAGTTACATACATAGCTCGTAAGCTTTTGCACAAATAGAAGCAAGAAGGTCCAGGAGATCGTCCTTTCAAATCTTGGTACATCGGCCGATTGCTGTGGAGGAGAAACATCACTCGGGCGCTTTTCCGCCAACCACGGACTCTATAATGTGTCCTCACGATCATTTTGCAATGAACGACCCTCCCTTCGAAGAAGAGATTGGTAGGGTATCCTTTAACGATTACCAACTGAGCATAGTGCTGTGTCCTACTCAACTAGAACCTTGCTATTTCACAATCTCGATCTAGTACTCGGATCACAATGAACTGCCAGTGTAGTCTCAACTATCTCACATCTAGGTGGATGTTGTACCTTTCACTACTTTGGCCAAAGTATTCTCATTCAGTACTTCGAATGAAGGTCATCTATCATAAACACTACTCAGGGCCGATTTGACTTAAGGCTTCCTTACTCTACGCATAGGTTTGTCCTTCAATGGGTGAATCCGTCATCCCAGACATCCTACAATCATACGAACCTACTAGAAATGAAAACAGTATTCAAGTGTCTTGTATCAATTCTCCTAGCTAGGAATTCTTTATCCTAGGAGTACTTAACTTGTCTCAGTTATCCTAATAACTTAAGCTAAAAGACTTCACTTGATTCTGCCATCATCTCGATCCTAGTAGATAATAAGTACATCTACGTATTCTCCATATATAGAGATCATACACAACATGCAATAACCATTTAAAATGCAAGTAAATCCTTCCCTTTTACCTTTTTCTATTATTTCTTTTTAATGCAAGATAAATAATCTAATCCTTTAAACTCTTAACCCAAATAATCCCTTTTTTTACAATTTCCCATAATCATTGAATCCTTTACACATTTTCTCCTTTAATGCATTGCTTTATTCATCGAATTGGTTCTTTCCTATTAAAGCTAATTGAAAGCAACGATCACAAGACGCAAAATAAACAACACTTTAACAAAGGTTATATAATAGGAAGATTCATGCCTGATTTTAAAGCTTCTCCTCCCAGACTTGCTCTTTTAAATTCTTCTTCAAATAAGCTTCCGGAGTTTCAGCTAAATATGGCTTCTTTAAATGAAAGTATTTCACTCTATAGTGAGCTTCTATATCTCTTCTCACAGACGTGTTTCCAACACTTAATTCCTACTCAGCTATACAAATACCTCACTTTAAACTCAAAATGACTTAATTCACTGTGACTGGCAAATGCTGAAAAATAATTCACTGAATTTATCAAACTCAACAATACAGGAAACTCAGGCAGTACAATGTAATGGATATGGAATAAAAATAGTAAACTCAGATTGCTCCAAAGGTGTGTTCACAATGAATGGAAGGGCATCATTATATAGCCCCAATTGAAACAGATTTCCACTTATGTAGGCATGCCAAATGATAACACAGTGCTCAGAAACAGTCAAAAAGACATTTGGCGGATTATTTAACCCTAAGTCATCAAATTGAAGGTGATTCGACCTCCTTAGAGCCAGCAAGAGAAGAATTTTTCAACTTTCATGGCGGATTTTTGACAGCTCAAGACATCCTTCATATTTTAGATTAATTTGATATAAATGTTTTGAAAAATTCGTTCTAGGAAAAAGTCGAGCCTGTTATATACTTCCACGTCACCATTTTTATGCCCTAAGAATAGTGTCGGCCATTATTCATTGACCTATTCTCAGTTTGCGCGTTTCAGACGCGTTTTCTTCCTGTGCGTGGCTTTTTCACGCGATTTTCATGATTAAAACGTTTTAACTTCCTTTTCAAATATTCATTAAAATAAATTCGATTTATCATGCTAGGCATGAATCATGCGATTTGAAATGAAGTCGCTTAATCTAATCAAATTTCGTGGCTTGTGAAAAACATCACATTTTGAAATTTCGACCTCCTTCTGAATAAAGCGTCATTATAAACTTAGTTTTCAACATATATAAATATATATAAATTTAACTCTTTTCATTTCTCAAATGATATATATATATATATATATAATATATATATTTAATTTTATTATATTTAATATATTTATAATATGGTTTTAATCTACATTATATATATCTATGTATATATATATCAAGTTTAAAAAAAAACTTATATACATAAATGTATATCTTGTAAAAAAAAAACTATATTATATATAATACTAAATATATAATTATATTTAATAATATACATATATACTCGTATACATTTTTATTTTTCAAAGTACGTATACTGCGAGCCAGTCAGCATACTTTCATTATACGTACCCATGTATATGTGTATATAAGTGTATTATTAATTTCAAAGGCTAAGATTAACATCATTAATTCACCACAACATCAGGCGGAATGTGCACATATATATATACCTGTGTATACGTATGTATGCGTACATACATGTCGACACGTGTACGAGCATATCCGTCTGCTTAACATACACATGTATTGATATGTTTGTACATATAAATACGTGTTCACAATATATAGATGTGCATGCGTTCACATTCAATCATTAACACAACATTCACACCATTCATACTTGGGTCATGGTATAGCAAGTCTGACATTTAAACAATCACATCTCCTAAACATAAAGAAGTGAATTCAAAATCCTTATGTCAATACACAAGCCTATGGATGACTTACCGTTGTCTCGACAAACAGACTTGGCTTACTCATTCTATAGTATGTGTGTGTATGCTCAATTTGGTAATCGTTACTGTTTACCTGACCAAGTTCCTCCCCGAATGATGTCTCTCCTCTGCCCGGAGGTACAGTCTTCATACCTGCACATCATGACATGACATCGGCAGTCATATGCTCATAACAAGGTAAAAACATCTCACAAGTTAGAATAACATTATTCCATAATTGTTTGCAATATTTAATCAAGACAAAATCATTTAGAAGTAACAATCAAATGAAACCATCATTTAAACATAACTCATTCATTTATTAACAAGATCAACCATGTTTTATTCATCATCAAGATTCAAACAGTACAATCAACTGCCCTATACAATAGTAGCTATAATA
>VDFB02226637.1:0-11244 GCA_007258455.2 Sequoia sempervirens | reverse complement strand
TTCCATTTAATTAAATTGATAAATTTAATTAAATGCTCCTCTTTTCATTTTCTCTAAATAAATAATTTGGATAAATTATTTATTTTCCATTCCACTTGTCATTTTCCTCCATTTTGAGTAAATAATTTAAAATAAATTATTTATGCATCTCCACCTAGTCAAAGATGCTCTGTCATAATCCTCTGTCATAACATTCATTTCTGTCATAGCCTGCATGCCTTGCATGTCTGTCATAGCTGTCAGGCGTCATAGCCGTCAATGTCATAGCTTTTCCATGCATGGCATATTCTTGGTGCATCGATTCTCATCCATTGATCTTGGCATCTTTTCTAAGACTTAATCTCAACCATCCATTCTGTAACATCTCTCTCATGCATTATCATCCATTGATCTTCGAATCTTTCTAGAAGATTAATCTCAACCATCCATTCGAATGGTTGTCTATAAAAACAACCTTCCTTCTCCATTTTGATTTTAACAGCTATTCTTCTCCAACTTTCTTGCTACCATTTGTAGGTTTTGCACAAGTGTTTCAACAAATCTGAGGGCAAATTTGCATAACAAGAAGAAGGAGAGCAAGAGAAAGAATCAACTATAATGGGGAGTATTTTCTTTTATGTTTTGTATTTCTTATTCTCTTCATTATTTGTTTTCTCTTGTTTGGATGTGGTTTAATAGCTTAGAAGTGTTGGCTGTAACTTTTGTCTATGCTATTTGATTTCTAACCCCATCTAACACAATATGATTGCCATGTAGGTGCAACACATCCAGAAGAAAGCAAGAAAACTCCCAAAGAAAAAGTGAAGCAAAAATGAACCAAACCAAAAGCAAAGCAGAAAAGGAAACCTAATCTAACCAAAGCAAAGTAGAGAAAACCAAATAGAAAAGAAACCTATTCTAACTATATACAAGGAAAAAGCTATAAATAGCTCAAGACTGGAAGTAATGCTTCAAGTACTGCCCATTGGCAGGCAATGGAATATCCTCACCACTGAGGTTTTTCAAGTGAAAATCATTATCTCCTAGGATCTCTAAAATATGATAAGGGCCAAGCTAGAGTTTGTCAAATTTACCATGCTCTCCCTTACGGTCATGGGCTTTATCCTAGTAGAGAACCAAGTTAGAGATTCTAAAGGCTTTTACCTTGGATCCCCTATCAAACCATCTTTTGACTACACCCTGATGTTTGGCAAAGTTTTCAAGGGCTTCATCTCTTTTCTCTTCAAGGTGTAACAACTCAGCAAGTTTGGCTTCTCATTTATCCCCTTCATCATAATATTCATTAATGAACTGTAGGGTGGGGATTTTTAACTGAATGGGAAACATAGGTTCTAGCCCATAAACCAGATGGTAAGGGGATATTCCTATAGAAGTCTTGTGCCTTGTGTGATCTACCCAGAGGGAAAACCAAAGCTAGGTATGCCAATCCTTAGGATTTCTTTCTAACATCTTGCGAATAACAGTTAGGAGATTCTTATTGGAAGACTCAGCTAGACCATTACCCAGTGGGTAGTAATTAGATGAAAAATTCATTATTATTCCATGATCAAAGGCCTAGTTAGAAAAATTCAATGATGCAAATGCAGGACCATTATCACAAACCAAAGACATAGGACATCCAAAGTGATTAATAATACCTAATTCGATGAAATTGATTACCACCTCAGAAGTACATTGTTTGCATGCAAGAGCTTCAGTCCATCTTGTGAAATAATCAATAACAGTAAGAATATACCTGTGTCCTGTAGAGGAGGGTGGATTGATTGGACCTATGAAGTCCATTCCCCACTGTGTGAAAGGTTTTACCTCAAAGACTAGTTGAAGTGGGAGTGTTGCATACTTCTCTTTGGTTGTTGCAGTTTGACACACATGACATTTTCTAACATGGTTTTCTATGTCCTTGAATAGTGTGGGCCAATAATAACTAGCTCTCATAATCTAATTTACAGTGGAATGTGCAGATCCATGGCCAGTACCGTATCTATCATGAAATTCTTCCATGACTTTGTTCGCATCTTGTTGCCCCAAACATCTTAAGTAGACACCTTCATGGTTCTTTTTGTATAAAACAACTCCCTTCAGCATGAAACCGTCACTCTTCAAACGTAACACCCTTCTCTGTACTGCATTAAGATGATTAGGACATCTTTGAGTTAGGAGATGGTGGATAATATTATCATACCACTCCCTTGGAGAAACATCTTCAATATTGTAATGTTGGGCTGCAAGATCATGGACAATCTCTGCCATTGTTCGCATAAGTCCTTGACCTCTTACCAACTTCATGGGTTGAATCTCAATATCATGGTCACCCACTTTTCTCTACGCTCTCCCAACCTTTTTTGCATCAACAACAACTTGACTGCAGGATCAAGAACTATGGAAAAGACCTTGTTCCTAAGAATATAATGCCTGAATTTCTGGATGACTCAAACCAAGGAATAGGCTTGTTTCTCCACACTTGGATACCTTAGTTCTGCATCTTTCAATGGTGTGCTCATAAATACTATGGGGTGCTCATTCCCTTGGTCAAACTTTTGAGTCAACATGCCAACACAAGAGTGATAAGAAGCAAATGAATATATGTAAAATGACTTATCATAATTAGGACTTACCAATACTAGAGCCTCAACAATAACTCTTTTAATTTTTGTAAATGCTTCTTTTTCCTCTACACTCCATTCAACCTTAGCTTCTTGCTTCAACATGGAATTCAATGGCTTGACTATTTCAGCAAATTCTGTGATAAACTTCCTTACAAAGTTAATCTTGCCAAAGAACGACTTCATTTCCTTCTTGCTAGTTGGTGTTTAAATCTTAAGTATGGCCTCCACTCATTTAGGGTCAATTGCAATTCCTTTCTCAGAGATAACATGTCCCAACAACTTTCCCTCAGTAACTCCAAAGATACACTTCTTTGGATTAATAGGTATACCGAACTCCCTGTACTTCTAAAACACTTTGCACAAGTTTGCTATGTGATCACCTCTCTTCTTGGAAAAGACTGTTAGATCATCAATATAAATGATTATGAATTTACCAATTATGTCCTTAAAATCAATGTCCATAGCCCTCTGGAATGTGGCTCTTGCATTGATCAAACCGAATGGCATCCTTCTATAAGCGAAAGTACCCCACTTTGTGGTGAAAGTAGTTTTATGCTTGTCTTCATAATGTACCATAACTTGATTTTTTTTCACACACACCTTTTCACCACTTCGTGTATCACAATATCTCACACCTAAAATGAATTACCGATCTCACTTATATATCCACTAACAATAATTTTATTTCTATATGTTGGATTGAAACAAAATATAATACTTTTCCACAAGCTGGCTAGACTATAGTGGGGACCCAAACAAAAATTACCAATATAAGAAATAACTAAACACATACTCCTCATACATCCAGAACATTCCATATGCAACAAGTCGGCAATAATAAGAAAATAAGCAATAAATTATTCTACCAAATCTCCAAACTCGTACATGGATTAGTGGAATATCATAAAAATTATCAAAAAAATAGCATACGTGATTGAAAAGCATCCCTAGGGATCCACACAACAAAATAATGATCTAGTGAAGTATCCAAACCAACTTACCAACTGGATACTTTATTCTTCCTTTATTTTGTTGGTAGAGTATTGTCTTCTACTTTCCTTGCTGGTATGAACTACCTCTAAACTGTGGACCATGCTACTGACTCCAGTTGCCATCAGTGACAACACTAGCATCCAAGAAAATTTTCCTAAATCCATATGCCAACAATCTCATCATCATTTATTTTTTCAAAAGTAAATTGCCATTGCTAGTTTTCAATTTACTTTCCTTTTTCCCAAGGTAAACTTCCATTTGCTAGTTTTCAATTTACCTTATTTATTCATGTATTTTTCAAAGGTTCAAAGATCTTCTCTCATGGAAGAGCTATCTTTCATGAGAAAATGTTGAATTATGTCTTGTTGATCATCTAAAAATTCCTCCTTTGTTGTTGGCTTATGATATGTTTTCAATCGATGACCATTAACCAACATAACTCTCTTTTCTCCATCAATTGGTATTAATTGAACAACTCCATTTTCAAGTACTTGATCTATCTCATAGGGTCTTAACCATATTGTATGGAATTTCCCTTTAAACTCTTCAAATATGGAGTCAAATAATAATTCCCAATCTCCTTCCTTGAACTTTTTGGACACAATATTCTTATCATGCCATTCTTTCCTTTGCTTCTAGATTATCTCTGTATGTTGAAGAGCTTCTATTCTCATCTCATCTAGAATGTTTAGGTGTAAAATTCTACTTTTCTCAGACTTAGGTAAATCAATTCCAACTTATAATGTTGTTTTGAATGTTATTAATTCAAATTCTATAGGCATAACTGGTTTTTTCCCATACACAAGTTCATATGGAAAAAATCCAGTTGTTGTTTTCCATGTGGTATTATAAGCCCATAATTCATCTAACCTATCTACCTAGTTTGTTTTCCTTAATGAAATAGTCTTTGTCAAGATATTTTCCAATTCTCAGTTAGTGACTTCAACTTGTTCATTCATCTGAGGATGATATGGTGAAGATTTCTTATGTGTCATCTGGTATCTCTGCAAAGAGGCTTACATCATCACTTATACAAATTGTGGTCCTTGGTCTAAAACAATTTCTCTTGGTGCACCAAATCTTTGAAGAATTTACTTTTAAAAAAAATATATGACTTTATATTATCTCGCTGCTAGTAATTCTTTCACCTCAACCCATTTTGTTGCATAGTCTATACAAAAAAGTATATAATGTTTCCCTTTATAAGGTGGATCAACAGGTCCCACAAAATTGATTCCCCATTTTTCAAATGGTTTTAGAGCTATTTGAGGCTAAAAAGGCATCTCCATTGTTGGTGTGGGTCTTCCCATCCACTAACATTCACCATAGTGCTTAACAAAGAATGAAACATCCTTTATCATTGATGGCCAAAAGTAACTAGCTCCTAAGATCTTATGAATTGTTTTAACCATTGAATAGTGTTCTTCTTCTAGCTCGTGATGGTAGGCATGTATAACATCATAGACATCTAACTCAACAACACATCTACAAAGAACATGATTAGGGAACATTTTAAATAAAATTCCATTAATCCACTGAAATCTAGAACTTTCATGAATTAACCTTCTTTTTTGTTTATGACTAAAGTGATTTGGACACTTCCCTATTACAAAGTATTTTGCAAGATCAACAAACCATGGTGGATGAATTGATATTGAAAATAAATTTTCATCTCGAAATGTGTCATCCATTGGTTCTTGATTATTCTATAAAATAATTCTAGAAAGGAATTCAACAATAGCATTATCCTTTCCAGGCTTATCAATGATAGTCACATCAAATTCTTGCAAGAATAGTAACCATATGATAATGCATTCACCTACTACAACCTTGTTCATTAAATATCTAATTGTAGCATGGTCTATATGTACATAAACTTTGTAACCTGTAATATAATGCCTAAATTTGTTAATTTCACATACTACAACTAAAAATTATTTTTCTATTGTTGTATAATTTCTTTTAGTAGGATTTATATTTTTTCTAACATAATAGATTGCATGCATGGCATCATGGTCATCTTTTTGTCCGAATACTGCTCCAATAGCCAAATTGGATGCATCAACATGTATGTGAAATGGATCTCCCCAAATAGATCCTTTTAATATTGGAGAAGTTGTTAAAGATATTTTAATTATCTCAAAATATTTTTGACAATCTTCAGTCCATACAAAATCCTCTTCTTTCTTGAGCAATGTAAATAAAGGTCCAACAATTTTACTAAATCCTTCAATAAATCTTTTGTAATATTTGGCATGCCCAAGAAATCTTCAAACACCAATTTGGTTCCTAGGGATCTTAATGTTTTGAATAATTTCAACTTTCTTGGGATCAACTTTTATCCCCTCTTTTGAGATGTGATGTCCCAAAACAATACCTTCTATCATCATAATTGAACCATTTTCATGATTTAAGGGTAACCTGTGATCTTTACATCACTACAAAACTTTTTCTAAGTTTTTAAGTGCTTCCTCAAATTTTTTTGCATGAACTGTAAAGTCATCCATATATACTTTGGCACTCAAAGTGGTAAAATCAACAAAAATAGCAAGGACCGCTCTTTGAAAAGTGGCTAGCACATTACACAATCCAAATGGTAAAACAATATAAGTGTATGTATCCCAAGGACAAAAAATAATTTTCTATTAATCTTCAGGAGCTACTTGGACCTAATTGTATCCACTAAATCCATCAAGAAAAGATAAATAATTGTTTCCTGCTAGGTTATCAAGTACTTGATCAATGAATGGCAATGGAAAATAACCCTTCTTTGTGGATTTATTCAATTTCCTATAATCCATGCACACACGCCATTTACCATTTTTCTTGGGAACAATAACCAATGGAGAAACCCACTGACTATCAGATATTGGGTAAATGAACCCTACTTTGAGCATCTTTTCTATTTCTTGTTTAACAATATCATGAAGAACAAGATTGATTCACCTTTGACCTTGTTTGATTGGTCTTACATATTTAGTGTAAATGTGATGACTACAAATTGAAGGATGAATTCCTCTCATATCTATATACTCCCAAGAAAATACTTCAGTATGTTTTTCTAAAGTTTCCTTCAATATTTTTCTTGTGTTGGGAATAAAGATGAAATAATGTTAAGAGGTTTATCTCCAACTATTGTAATTTCTTTAGTATCAGTTTTAGAATCAAGGGAATTTTCAAAAAGTGTACTTAGAGGACAAGTGTGTTGTTCATGTAATGTTGCTTGATAGTTTTCTTTCTCAATTTGATTAATGTCTTCAAAAGTAAACTCTTGTTCTTCACATTCTTGAACATGATCAACCAAAGTAACCATAGCTAACTCTATAATACCACGACCCTCTGATTCTATATCCTCATCAACCCAAAGTTGAGTGTTAGGTTGGATTGATGGTTGTACTAGAGGATAGAGTGGAAAATCTTTTTTTTTTTGACCATTTGAAATGATCATACTACCAGATCCACAATCTATTAAGGCTAAGCCAGTAGCCAACCATGGTTTTCCTAAGATAATTGAATAACCAGAATCTTTCTTCTTGGCTTTAAGAACCAAAAATTCAATTGGATAATCCCATGTGTCAATGGTGACCATGATCTCTTCTATCATACCTTTAGGTTTTGTAGTAGATTGGTCATCCAACCGTAAAATTGTTGTTGTTGGTTGAATAGTTTTCATCCCTAACATTTCAACAGCATCAAATGTGATAACATTTATGGTAGCTTCCAAATCAATTAGAACATTGGATATCTCCACTCCATTAACACTCAAGGTTATTAGAAGACTACCAGGATCATTATATTTCTGAGGAAGCAATCTTCCTAATAACACATTAGTGAATTTTGTCCCTATTTGAATTATGGAAGGTAATTTCTTCTTCCTCCCTAGAGTTTTCATGCAAATGGACTTAACCAATTGGTTTATCTTTAGTATGTCTTTAATGGCTTGTAACAATGGTATTTCAATGTTAATCTTCTTCAACTTACAAAGAAGTTGAGAATCAATTACATTCATGTAATGGGGTTGGGATATTTTAAGAGTGGCTTTCTCTTCCTTTAACCTCTTAGGGTAAGGTACTTGATTGACATTTTGTTCATCCTCAGAGTTTTGTTTTTCTACTAAATTCTCATAATCTTTCCCACCTTCTTGAACTCTTTCTACTGGTGTACATTGAACAGACTGATTTCTCAATTGAATATCATTAGCATCAATCACATTCAAATTAGGGGGATTTGCATCATTATAGGTATTTCTCGGATTTGCAACTAGTTGGGATAGCAATTGAGGTTGGTTTACTTGGTCATTAGTAGGACTAGGGGCACTGATTGTTGGAGGTGTTTAAACCCAAGGACATTTTTGTGCTTGATTTTTCCATGGTTGAAATTATGTCTGATTTTGTTTCCATGATGGCTGATTTGATTGCCACTACGACTACTGATTAGCCTGCCATTGTAACCGGTTCCACTGAGGATTCATCCATTCATCTTGACCCCAATATGTAGGCAATGGTTATGGTTGATATGGAGGGATCCATTGATTCTGGTTTTTCTAAGGGTTCTGATTCCAATTAGATGTAGAACCATATTGTCTTTGATTAGCATTATACCTTGTGTTTTGAGTTCTTTGGCCAACATAATTAAGCTCTTCCTCTACCACTGGTGGTTTCTTCAGGTTGATCTTAATCCCAACCAAAATATTAAAGGAACTTGTTGAGTGTTATTTCTCACAAATTTCACAAATACCAACTTGATTCAATGGACACTCTCTTAAGAGATGTTCCCCCTACACTTGAAACAATAATTAGAAAAAGTTTAAGTATTCTTCTTATCTCCTTGCATGTTGAGATGAAGAAGTAAATTAGTTTTCATGTTTTCTAATTCCCCCATTGCTTCTGACACATCAGTGGTATGAGCCTTGTTTCTTCTAAAGTTTCTAGTCCCTACTCTAGTCCTAGAGTAGTTTCTACATATTTCAACAATATCATCTAAGGAAAGCTTATTAATGTATCCTTTCCCCATAAGATTCAAAGACTCACTTGATTCATCATCAATTCCTCTCAAAAAATTTGTTTTACTAGTTTCACCATCCAACCCATTAGTACACCTTTAGTGGACAATTTGAAATCTATCAACATAATCTTCTAAACTTTCATCCTTCATTTGTCTTATTCAAAATAATTCCTCCTTCCTATCCCTTACTTGATAGTAATCTTGGTATTTATCAAAGAACTCAATTTCTATTTGCTTCCAAGTTGCAATTGTTCCTACACCTAAACCCATGAACCGTCATAAAGCTGACTCTTTCAAGGTAGAAGGAAATAACTTCAACTTCTGGTTATCATTTTTATAATCATTAGTTTGACATAAAGCTTTGAACTCAAATAGGAATTGATTAGGATCCTCAGAAGTTTTTCCCCTAAAGGTAGGAAAAACTAAGGGTGAAATATTATTCATAGGAGGTTCACCAATTTGTCTTTCAATATTTATAGCATAATAAAAGGTCCTATTTGCTACTAGACATATTGGTTGCTCACCCATTTCTTCTTCTTGAAATGTATATCTATTCCCTTCTTCATTTTCAATCTAATGTTCTTTATTGTCTTCTTGATTTTTGATCTAATGTTGTTGAATATCTTGTTCCTAGTAAAAACTAATATTTTTTTGAAAAACATTTTTTTGTGGAAGAAACCTCCCTAGATGGTCTCTATTTCATCTCATCCACAATTTAAAAATATATTCTTATCAACAAGGTTTCATACTTAATAACCAGGATCATTTCTTCCTTATCATCGGGTGCTTAAAATATTTAATGCGCTTGTTGATGTCACAACTTGTATCATTTAGTCAATTATTTATCGAATCAAGTGTCTCTGTGAAATGCCATATACATAAGGATGGTTGTCATGCATTTTGTAGTTTGTAAATGTGTACAGCCATTCCTTATTTTGGTTTGGCTCCTTCTAAGATCCTTCATGAGCTCTTGGTCAACTTCATGACTTACCCTAAGGATTAATTCTATCTTTATTTCCTATAATTTAAAAGTTCTTTTCTAAATTTACTCTAATCTTTTACTCTGACTCTTGGGATTGAGACTCAATTCATGGAAATACTTTTAACATTTAATCCCACCTTAAACTACAAATTTGAAATCTAAATTCTGAATTCTAATTCTACTCCCAAAATAAATCCCATCTTAAGATTTGCTAGAAAATAAATGCTATTTTAAATAAACAAAAATAAACTGTACAAAACAATGACAATCTAGAAAACATAAATATTAATTTCATGAATAGATTCCAACAAGATCTTGCTTTCATCTTCCATGTTTCCCCACTAACGCTTATATTAAACTCAATAGATAATTACCAAACTTAATTCATACAAACATCATCTAAATTATGATTAACTCAATAACCTTTATAATGAATCTAATAAACCATTCTAACCATTATGAACTTAACTTAAAAGTGATTAAACACAATTGCTAAAAATAAATCAAACAAAATTAACATTCCAGATTTAATATCCAATGAACAAAAATAACATAAACTTAAAGAATACCATAGAAGGCCATTTCCTTTGGTTGAGTGATCCCTGCTCTTCCTCTGGTGAGACCTCAAACATAGTGATTCAAGTTAACTTCTTATTTTCATTTGAATTGATCAAAATAGGGACGCATAATAGAGTAGTGCAATAATTAAAAATTCTAATAAAAAATCATCTAACTACTTTCTAAAACCTAAAGATGGATATTTATAACTATATCATTATTGACTTCAAAACATGGCGTTAACTGCCAAGATACAAGGCGTCTAACCTAAAGACTAAAATAGAACTAAAAATAGATAGAGGGAAAATGTCAAATCAACGCTGGGACGAGAAGTTCCTAAACTGGCTAAAAGGAGCTTATTTGAAACTTCAGTGATTCATCATCTAGTTGGGGCAATTTAGTGGCGTGGTTGTCTTTATGTGGTTAAACGGGGAGTTTAACTTTATCATCAATCACCAGTCTTTAAATACCTTGAATAATTTTATCAAGAATATGATACCAATTATGATAGTAAAAGATTAACATTGCATAAATAACTCATCATTATCACCACAAAAGCAACACAATTAATATAAAGCATCACCTCTAATATATTTACCAAATTAGTCAGCATAAAGTAAAACAAGTACATATGTCAGCATATAGTCTACTACCAATCATGTTAATTAATAATATAAACAAGTCTTTTAAACCATAAAATGACTAATTAAAAGTATCTTTGAGGCCCTCATCACCAAGTATCAAGGAGTATTAACCCAAGCTTTCTTGGGTGGTGGGCCTACATTACTCTATAAACCTACTTGAGCTTAGGGCTTGCAATCACTTGTTTGGAGTGTCTTTTTGTGTGAAAACCATGAAGATGAATCAACCAAAGGGCTAAGGATTTGGCTATACCCTTTGAAAACAATAAAAAACTTCCAAATTTGGCCAATGTGTTTTACTTTTTGTCAAATCTCTTGTAAAATCCCTAAGACTATAGAATTGTGTCGATAAACAAACCTATTGTCGGCCTCCTACAATGATTTAACAACTAAAATTTTTACAATTGTGATTCATAGATTAGACATCTAAACTAAATAGCCATTCAATCATCATGAAGGT
>VDFB02226633.1:0-12546 GCA_007258455.2 Sequoia sempervirens | reverse complement strand
CTCATGGGTAGATTAAAAACCCTTTTTGAAGAAGAGGCTACCAATATATTAATAAAAAGTCCATCTTCTTTAAATACACCTAGAAAAGTAGCTCTATCACTAGTGTCATCTACAACATCCTCTATAATATATTTATCACCATCTACCTCTTCATCTTCATCATCTCCCTTCTACTCCCTTCTACTTTACTAGATTCATAATCCCCTTCTAACTATTATCCTAATTTTTCTATTTCACATTCCAAATTTTCAAACCTAGACTCTTGGTAAGTTTGAGTCTAAAAAGGGATACCGATGGTTGAGGAATATACCTACTCTTCAATGAAATGAAGGCCATTAATACCGTGTATGTACTTTATCTATTTTCAAACTCATCTATATCATGAAAAATATATTAAATAACACTTTTAATAATGAGGAAGGATATTAGACCATGATATTTTCATCTAATTGTCAAATGCCCACTCCTTAGCAACTTTACCTACAAATTTTCCTATTAAAGTTGTGGAAAATTATTCATTGAGAAATATTCAACACTTTTAGCTAATTGACTTGGATCTAAGGGTGAGGGCCCACAAGAAATAGGGGTATATCCCAAAGCTACAACCTAAGTAAGCTACCAAGTAAAAAAATTGGGTAGAGAGAAGTTGAATCTAGCAAAACATCCATTTAGTGCTAAGATTTTTGGATTGCAACTGTGTGTAATCTTTTTTGCATCAACATTTCAAATCATACTCCATGATCCATCATCAAGATGTTGAGCAAAGAGACTCTCTTACTCCCTTTGCTCAACATCCTGATGATGGATCATGGAGTATGATCCAAAATGTTGATGCAAAAAAGATTACACACAGTTACAATCCAAAAATCTTATCACTAAATGATCATGGACTGTGGAAACCCCAAGCTATTAAGAAATCCACTTTTGAAGGCTTCTTTAAATTAATTGTAACTATCCTTTTAGTAGTAAGAACCTCCCTTGAAGCTACAAGTTTCTCTTTATAGGAGTTGCATCTATGATATGAATTTTCTATCATTTTTTACATCCTTGCAAAGATCCATTACTAATTTTATCTCTGTGTATCCACTACCATTGCTTGCACTTATCATGGGTAGACTTGCTAATATTTTTTAGGAAGAAGCTACCCACATGTTACTAAAAAATATATCTTATAATGCACCTATTAAAGTAGCTCTATCACAAACATCCTCTACTACATCTTCTACAATATCATTCACTATCTCCCTCTTCATTTTCACCCCTCCCATCCTACTTTTCTAGATTCAAAACCCCCAAGTATAAAAATTATTCTACTCCTCCTTTTTCTTTGCATTCCAGATTTTCAAACCTAGACTCTTAGTAAGTTAGGGTCAAAAAAGGAACGACAAAGGGATAGCAAGGGTTGAGGAATAGATCTACTCTTCCATGAAACTAAGTTCTTTACTCTCATATTTGTACCTCATCTAATTTCCAATTAAATTGAATCATGAAGGATCCATTAAATATCATTGTGATGAAATGAGAAGGAATATCAAGCTATGGATTTTCTATCCATCTAAGAGTTAGGGTTCATGAGAAATATGGATACTCCTTGAGGATGATGAAAATGTGAATAAAAAATTGTAACAATGCAACAAAAGTATAAAATTCACACTTCAAAAATCGCTCTTGATAAAGCCTAAGATCTATGCATAAAATCAAATGATAAACAATAATACCATAGCAAAGACCTTAGATTGCTTTATTGTTTTTTTGATAAGTACTTGAATGCTTGACGTGGATTGCTCTAAGATTTTTAGCATAACCTCAATATCAACATGATAGAATGAAGGCTTGATGCTTGATAATGGATGCTTGATAGATGTTTGCTTGATAACGATAACTTGATAATGATAGCTTGATAACACTTGATATTAAAATTGCTAAGATTTTATCATGAGAGTGTTAGGTGGTTTGAATGAAATGAAAGCTTATTATTTATATGGTTCACTTGATATTTGATCAATGGTGGAGATTAACTTGAAAGATCAATGGATAGGAAAATTCAAGATAGGGTAAGACCTAAATTTGAATTTTGATGAAGAAGGGAAAGTTAGAATAATTTAAAAAATACATTTATTTAATTCAAAAGGATAGTTGGAGAAATAAATAAATATTGATTTTAATTTAGAAGAAAATATGTATTCTAAATAAATTATTTTTAATTTATTTAAAAGAGAAGTGTTAGCTAATTAAATAATTTTTTAAAATTATTTAATTATAGAGGAAAAGATTTAATTTAAATAAAGTGGTGCTAACTAAGGTTATTTGGTGTAAGAAGAAAAATTAATTTAGTAAGTTATTTTTTGAATTTTATTTAAAAGAAGAGGGTTTTTTAGCTAAAATTACATAAGCGATGCTCTGGCGAGCTCCGCTTTGCTCAGCTTCGGTGCACTTTACTCTGCGAATGGCTTCATAATTGGGGTGCCCTTAGAGAGGGGAAAGAGTGGTGAAGGTGCTTACATCATTTTGGCTCCTCTACCGGTTTGACCATTCCTCGATCAAGTGCTTAATTAGGTGTGTAGTGGGAAGGCATTCTCAGAAAACCCTAGGTCTCCATTGGGTGTTAATCTAGGCACGAAAATGGCAACATGGGTCTTAGTAAGCATCTCACGAGGGTTAGTTGGCTGGTCTATTCCTTGATGGTGGTACCCGGGGAGGAAAAAGCAGGCGACCGCATGCTGCCCTGCTTCACTCTCCGCTTAAAAGGGTATCCATGGAACACAGGGCTTCTCCACAGGCTCAAATGCGTCTGCGGACTTTCCCTACTCAGAGAGGAATTCAGCCTCTTTTCTTGGCTTCATGGGTAGAGACCTCTATCGTCCTCCATTTTTGTCCGTCAATCATTTTTCCTGAGATCAATCTAGGCAGCTTTGTCTATGATAGAAGACTACTTATGAATCACACCCTAATATGCTTAAGAGATTTACTAAGGTTTGGCCTAAGTTATGCGACCTCCATTAATGGATTGAGGCAAATTGGAAGGACTATCTAATAGATGAAATCAGCATTTACTCGTGCGCAAAAGGGTTTTTTATCCTTGAATTTGAGTCTATGGATGACAGAGAAATGGTGCTAAAAACTGGACCTTGGTTCTTCCAAGGGGATATCCTGTACATGAAACCTTGGTCCCCCTCATTTGATCCACGCACAGAGTCTTTTTCATCTGCATTTTTATGGGTTCGTTTACCTTACCTCCCACTTCAGTTTTGGGAAATTGACTGTTTGAAAGCGATTGGCAACAGCTTGGAAATACCATGGTCTCTTTGAAGAAATAATCAACTATGAAAATTCGACTTTTGCTCGCCTCTGTGTAGAAATGGATGTTTCAAAAGGCCTCCTAGCAGAAATCTTTCTCAAAGTTGGAAATAGACGTTGGCGCCAACCAATAGATTATGAAAAGATAGCATTCAGACGTCGAATTTGCTTTGCAACATAACATGTTACGACACAGTGCGACAAAAGGCGTTTTGGGGAGAATGCTAGTGCTGCCCCAAACAACAAACCCTCGTTTTGGGTTGGGGCTGAGTCCAAACATTATGCTGTTTCTCCTTCTGTAAAGAATGCTAGTGCCTCCACTTCCTCACTTCATAAATCTGCTCCTGCTCCGGTTCCTTCCCACTCGACTGTGGAAGACTGCCATGTTCTGATGTCTGAGCCAAAACCAAAGCAAGACAATGCTTGCATTACCTCTCCATCTTTGGAGGTTTCCAATACGGTTTCTTCTTCTCTTTCGGCTGCTACTACTGCGGATTGCAACCCTGGTTCTTCTTTGCTGGCAGATTCGTGCTTGGGCTAGCATCCCTCCTCGGATGACCAACAGGCTTGGATGGAGGTGAAGAAAAAGAAATCTCCATCTTTAAAACAAGAACATCTAATGTCCCTTAGATCCTCAAAGAAAGAAGGAATTAAGAAAGAAGGAATTTTGGAGGTATAATTTGTGGTCACACCCATTTTTGGGTTGATTCATGTTCTATTAGGTTAGGAGGGTTGGTTTTGGAAAGTACAATTTTATTTGTGTTGTTGCACCCCTAGTGGAAAGGGCATGCATTTATTCTCTTTTTGAATCTTATATTATGGGAGTTGTCCCCTTGACAACACTTACCTATAAAAAAGAGGGTTTTTAGCTAATTAAATAATTTAAAATATATATTTAATTATGGAAGATCAAAGATAAATTGAACTTAATTTTAAGTAATGTTAGAGGAAAAATGATAAATGATGAATTAATTAAATAATTAAAATTCTTTTAATTAATATAGATATGATAAAAAAGATTACGATAGTTAAATAATTAAAAAATATTTAATTAATATAGATAGAATAGATTATAAGGATAATGATGAAATAATAAGATGAAAATGTATTAGCCATTTTTACGTGTCTACACTTCCAAAACCACAACACAAGCTTTACCAAGTGAAACATTTGAACAAAAAGAAGCTAAATATAGCAAAACCTCTTTTTTCAAGTCTTCTCTAAATTAATTTTGACAATCTTTTCAATACAAAAATATTTCATTAAAGCTAAATATTTCTCTAAATTTGGAGAAACTATTCATATTAGGTGCCATGTTTATGAAGGGAAACACAATTCTTAAGTGTTCAAGTCATTATTTTTTCAAAATATTAAAATAAAAAATAGACAAAGGAGACTTAGGCCACTTCTTCTCTACTAGTTAATCATATTACATCTTTACTTTTCTTTCAAGGATTTTTTCTTTACTTTTTAAGGAAATATCTTCCCAATAGTTTCTTTGCACATGTAGTGATAGAAGTTTCTTTGAATTGACTAGTATTGAGTGTTATTATCGTCTATAGAGACCATACACTATTTAAATATATATTTGGTGTTTTAGTTAAAATAGAATTTCTAAGAAATAGAGTTTCATTTTACTTGTAATTGTCATAAAATATTATGATGTGAGAAAACCAAAACACAATCAGATCAAAAATCTTATTACGCTGACCTTAATATTTTTCAAAATAATATATACTTCATTAAAATTGACTCTTTTATTAAATTCTAAGATATATTAAACATTATTGATCCAAAAAACGGTAGAATGAAATTACATCTCCATTAAAAAATTATAATCTCAAATTATCCTCCAAATCAAAAAAAAATATATTTTCAATCAAATAAGTCCAACCTATATAAATAATTCTATTTTAAAAAATTAAAATGTATATAAAAACCCTACTTAAAAAATTAAAATGTATCTAAGTAAACCTACTTAGCAAATTTCTAAGGAAAAACAAATTTTCAAAAAACATAAGTGCTAACTATAAAATGTATTATAATAATATTTTATAATATTTTTAATGAAAATTTTCAAACTTCTTTGCACATGTACTACCAGAAATTTCTTTGAATTAATAGGTACTAGGTTTTAGGTTCTAGACATTATGTATATAGAAAGTACATCATTTGAATATATTCTTTAGTATTTTCTTAAAAAAGACCTTTTCTTCCTTATATAAGACAAAAGATTAGGTAATTGTGGCATGGCATTTTTGAAACAATCTATACTTGTATGACATTTGTATAAATCACATGATAAATGTAGTTATTTTTTTAATTTTTTTTAATTAAAACTTTTAATATTTTATTTAAATATCTGACAATAGTATTAAAATAAACAAAAACTCTGCACATTATCAGATCTTTGCAACTTTTTTAAACAACTAATAACATTTTTTTTATATAAGATTTGAAATTTAGTTATGAACTTTGACGAACTACTCGCCCCTTTCCCATGGAAGCCAAGTGGAGCCCACCCAATAACAGACCAATAACAGAAAGAAGCCAATTCAACTTTGAACTCTTGAAATTGTCAAATAATGGAAATACAAGGAAAGCAAAGGACAGGTGAACAACGACCGTGTACACCGCCATTGTGGAGTTTGTCGTACATCCGTCTCTGGTTTCCAAATTTCACACGTTGCTTTTTAGGAGTTTCTGCACAGCTTCCCCTGTTTCTCCCTATATTACACACCATGCTTGTTGAAATCACACAACAATCATACTTCTCTTCATTCAAGCTTCGAATTTGAGGAGTCTCTTCATCGAAGCTTCGATTTTGAGGAGTCTTTTCATCCAAGCTTCGATTTTGGGGAGAGAAATTTGAAGAGAGAAATCAGAAAAGAGAAACTTGTTACAGGTTGAATGATGGGGCGTTCCGTGTTCTTGATACTGGGAGTTGCAGTGCTGCTGTTTGGTTGGCCTGTGGCTGCACAGACAAGTTGCTCTCTGACACTCACTGCAGATGCGACCAAAACTTTCCAAAACTGTAACAGCTTAACTACTTTAGGAGCTACTCTGGCATATACCTACGTTGCAGAGAATGGGTCTTTCGATATAGCTTTCCAGGCCGCCCCTGCTGCTACTTCTGGGTGGGTAGGTTGGGGGATAAACCCACAGGGGCTAAGAATGATTGGCACACAGGCTTTGATTGCCTTTCAAGCGACTAATGGATCAACTGTTGTTGGCACATATGATGTGCTCTCTAAGTCTGCTACTTTGGATCCCTCAGCTATTAGCCTCAATGTGACCAACAAGAGTGCTGTGTATGAGAGTAGCAGTGGGAAGATAACAATATTTGCATCGTTGGTACTTGATTCCAACCAAACCACTATTAATCAGGTGTGGCAAGTGGGCAGCTCAGTCAGCGGCTCGAGTCCTGGCATACACAGTACTGCTACAGCGGATCTCAGCAGTTTAGGGACACTCGATCTCCAAAGTGGAACCAGCACTGTTTCTTCTGGTGTTTCTCAGCAGACTCTCAAAAATGTAAGTATTGGGCTTTTAAACATCCAGGTTTTCTCAATTATGTTTTGCAATTTCTTAAGGTTTAGAGGAATCAAGATCCAGATTAAGCCAGGCTGTGGATGTCTATATACATCAAGAAGAGTAATCTTGTAGAGATGGTTTCCAGCTTGCTTGATCTGAAACATTTGTAGGATACAATTTAAATAATCTTTACACCCTGACTGATCTTATATTTTTTGAAAACAGAGGCATGGAGTACTTACTGTTGTTAGCTGGGGTATATTGATGCCCATTGGAGTCCTGATTGCTAGATATGCCAAGACATTCAAAGCTGCAGATCCTGCATGGTTTTACCTCCATGTTTTTTGCCAGTGCTCTGGATATATAATTGGAGTAAGTGGTTGGGCCACTGGCTTGAAGTTGGGCAGTGATAGCAAAGGGGTAGAACAAACTTCACATAGAAATATTGGGATTGCACTTTTCTCTCTTGCAACTTTACAGGTAAGATAAATAAAGACAGTAAACAATTCATTTCTTGTATATATAAAGGACTTCATCTCACATAAACAATTTATGCATTGATTACAGTATACTAGTTGTTATTGGTATGAGTTTTTCACAGTCTATCAAATTAATAGTACAAGCTTCTGGTTTAAACTGTGTATATTTTTTGCTCAATGTTTTGGATCACACTCGGTGATCTATCATCAGAAAGAGGAGAAAAAATATCACTGATTTATACATTGATTTATTAATTTGCAGGTATTTGCATTATTCTTACGACCAAAGAAGGATCACAAGTACCGTGTATACTGGAATGTATATCACTACTCTGTTGGCTACACAGTGATCATATTGAGCATAGTAAACATCTTCAAAGGCTTTGACATCTTGGACCCTGAGAAAAAATGGAAGAATGCTTACATTGGTGTTATCATTGCTTTGGGTGTAATTGCTGTCATTCTTGAAGCTATAACATGGATGATCTTCTTTCAACGCAAAAAAAGTTCTTCCAAGACCATGAGTGAAATGAATGGGAATGGCCTAAATCAATCACATGTTTAGAAAAGGAATTCTATTCAAATTCTCCTTACTTATTGTTGCTTTTCCTACAGACAGTTCATAGATTAGTAAGCATTTTGAGGCTATTTAGGAGTTTATTCTTTCATTGATTATTTTAGTTAGTAATATATACATTTTGGGGCACATCTTTTGTAATGTGTACCCTTCTATCTTGTATATTATGAAATTTCATATTTATTTATTATCAGAGAGAGTGTTGACCCTATTTAGGTCATGAAATATTTTGGACTTGTTTCTCTTTTTTAATTTTTTGTATTATTGGAAAAAATAAAGTTATGCATTAGAAAATAACACTTTAATATGATTAATTCTAACAGTTCACATAATACATTGTGAAGGTTTCCATTTGCATGCACAATAATGTTTATATTCCAATTAACAATTGACATACTTCAATGTCAAAAGACTAGGGATAAATATTTGTGAATATAGAAAAAATTACAGGAAATTTTAAGTTATGCATACAAAATTAATTAAGTAGTTTATTTAATTATAGATTTTGTAATGGTAAAATTAAGTAAATGTGTAAAATTATATATAAATTAATTTAGAATAAATAAGTGATAATTGAAAATTGAGAATCAAATAATAAATATTAATTTAGTAAATGCAAGTGAATAAAAGTATCAACCTTTTTATTTGATGAGAGGTTATGAGAGTAGGTATTAGTTCGTTTCAGTTTGGAAAAATGATAATTTTAAAGTGGAGATTGTCCTTGAATTATGTGTAGACTTGAAAACTTATACAGACTAATTTCATAGCTATGGATCAACTTTGCATCATGTGGATCTAATCTATGGTCCATAGATCTAATTTGGTGCACTATATAATTTTTCTCTTTGATTTGCCAAATTCCCTACTTTGCACTAGTTATCAAAGGATGGAGGTACTTAAAAATACCTTGGAGAAATTGTTAGATCCCTAAGGTTAAGTTCTTCTAGATCAAGTCCCTTGAAAGATTAGCTTTACAACCATAAAATGATTAAAGGTTGTAGGCAAGTATGCAAGTGATCTATATGATGATTTTGATGCAAATATTGATTCATTTAAAGCTCCAAATTTAGATATTCCCTCTGAATGCTCCTCGAATGCTTAAGATTTTGAATGCTGATAAAAGTATTGATTAATGCTCAGATGAATGTCTTTAAATACAATGATATAATAACTCATCACATGTGCCAAGGTGGCTTTGAGTGGTATGAGAAAAGGGTGGGAATTGCTAATTTGAGTTTTAATTTTTTAATTATCAAGTTTGATATGTGTTGCGTGGGATTGATCTTATCCATCACTAAAATAATTTAGGATAAGGGATGCAAATTATGGGATCAAGGATAAATGTATGGAAACCTATGACATTAAATCATGCAACTACATCAGAATAAGTGCATAAAAGGATATATTTATGTGAATGTGTGCAAGGAAGATTAAATAAGGGTGCTCTAGGATTGGGAAATGAGTTAAACTTAGCACAAAAGTATGCCACATGTCACAATGTAATCATATCAATAAAATCTCTCAATTTGGGCCCAAAACTAAATAGGGTTTAGTATGGATATGCAAATTTAACCATTACATTTTCCCCCAACTTTAAAAGGTACATGTAAATCCTAAATGAAATTTTATTTAATAGTAAATGAACACTCCAAAATATGCATGAAAGCACATACTCAATCATCAAAATGATACAAAGGTTCATGTAAAATAATGAACCCTACTAGATGCCATCATGTGTGTTATTCCTCAATGTACATGCTCTATAGGAACCTATAGAACAAAGAAAAGTATGAAAATAGCAGTGTTTGACTCACAAATGGAACACACATAAATCACAATCTTGTGTGGCTATTTAGAAAAAAATGAAAAAATCAAAGTAGGGTCAGGGAATTCTACTTACATGGAAAGTGGTAATGGAAATTCTCTACCCCAAGAGATTCACTTAATAAACCAATGGCATATAAATTACATTCATATGGTACTAATAAATCAAGCACTAATTTAATTTCTACCCCTTAAATTTATTTTCAATGATACCCACTTTGTATACACTAGTATAATTAAAATACCTCCCTATTTTCATCAATTATATGTGATCTTTTTAATTGCAACCATGGGAGTTGCTACAATATATTCATATAACCAACATTTAAAAATTATATATCCAAGCCAATCAATTAAGGCCATAAAAACTAGGTAACATATACAAAATCCTTGAAAAAATATATACAACATATAGGAGAAGACCACTAATACTACACTAATAGTCTAGCATTTAAATGGAAGAAACATATCACAAATTTCAGAAACCTTGACCATCAACATCATCATTTGAATTGTCTGAAATGACATAATTGAGCCAAGCAATACCTTTAGTAGTTATAATCCCTATTGTTTGGCTCAAAAATTTTGACCCCTTAGAGACTTTTCTTCTCTTATGAGCCTCCAACAATGATAGGGTGGTGGAGATAAATTCCATTCATTGTATTGAAGGACCCCAGTCTATGAAATGAGAATTTCTTTGAGAAGAGGAACATCCCTTTCAAAATATACCACCTCCATAAAACCCTTCAACCCACTAAGAAAGTGTTTGTGAATTAGAGAAGAGGCCATAATCCTTGTAATTTCTTTGGATTCTCCAATGTCCAACAAAGCAACCAAAAACATGGAAAGATATCTTAATTAACTCTATCTCTATGATCAACTTCCATGAATTCATCTCCTAAGATCCACTGAACAAAAAACAACCCATTATACATTTTAAACATGTATCTCAACCTTATAAATTTTACCCAAGAAAGGAATTTGGTACAACCCACAAACCAATATAACTAGAGTTTCCATACTATAAAACTAGTGATAATCAACATAGAGACACATCTCAGTAGAATTATATGAACTTGAGATAATCATCATTACCATAGATGTGCGTGAGGGAGCCATAATCCATGGGCTTAGTTTAACACATTTGGGAAGTTAACAATAATGAATGCAACCTTCAAATTAAGTAGTAAGAAAAAATCCATTATCAAATTATGATTTAATCTTGGTTGGACTTCTTAATAAAAACCTTACCATTAGGGAATTTAAGGAGTATTTTCAATGTAGGCCATGTATTTTCCACTATGTCCACTATCAACTCTTCATCTCCATCAATTACAAGATTGACAAGAAAATTTACTTCCACATTTATCTCTCAATAAATATTATTAATAATGTATTCTTCCAATTATTGCAGTAGAGAGTTCGCCATCACTAAAAGATCATTTATCTTCCAACTAGGGGAAAACTTAGCTCTAACTACATTGATAATAATAAATGAGTACACTTATATTTTTTAAATTTTTAGACCAAAATTTTTACAAAGCCACAATCCAAGAATAAGCACCTACAAAAAGCCTTTGAAGGGTTTACATAATTGCTCAAGAAAATTTTGAAAAACTTAAATAGGTAATGAGCTCGAGCTCAATATTTATTATACTTGATTTTTCTTGATTTTTCTCTTCTATTGGTGTAGAATGTGGTGCCCTGTGAGAAGAAATAGGGGTTGTTATAAATTAGAGACAACACCTTATAGCCTTTGAGAGAAGACAACTAAATGAATTAGAAAAGACTTATTGGACATCTATGCTAAATAAATGTTGGTTATTATGTGCATGCATTAGAGAACTTCAGAAAATATTTTCTTTGTTGGAAATTTGTTGTGAAAATTTATCATAATAGCTTGAAATTATTCTTGAGCCAATGAAACTTGAATGATTTCCAATAGAAGTGGGTAAGTAAAATACAAGCCTATGATTTTGACATTGATTACATGAAAGGGAAGAAAAATAATAGTGTTGATGCTCTCTCTAGAAATCTATCCCTAAGATCCTTTTCCACAAATTTATTTGATTGGAAGGGTTATATTATGGACAAATGTGCTAAAAAAATTTATATTAAAATTCTTGATTAAGTGGTGAAAGTTCATAGGTGGATGGTAGCAGATGGACTCCTTCTATATAAGAATTGAGTCATCTTAGTTCTTGAGTCTAGGATGAAGGAAAATATATTAAGAGTAGTTCATGGCACACCATTAGTAGGCCATCCCAGATACTTGAAGACATATAAGTAGATCAAGGAAATATTTTTGTGGAAGAACCTCAAAGAAGACGTCCTCAAGCATATCGGCTAATGTACCACATGCTAGCAAAACAAAGGAGAACAAAATATTTTGGTTGATCTTCTTCAACCTTGTCCATTACAAATCAGAAGTGGGATAGTGTGTCCATGGATTTTATAATAGGAATCCCAAGGGTACATGATAAGGATTATGTACACATATATTGTTGTAGACTGGTTAACTAAATACACAAATTTCTTAGTCATCTCATCACACTTCAAGGATCCTCAAGTAACATATTTATTTTTCAATGATGTGTTTAGGTTGCTTGAGCTATCTAAGAACATAGTTAGTAATAGGGACAAAAAAATTCTTTGTTCTTTTTGGTAGGGGTGTGCAAGAAGAGTCCACTTTTTGGCCAAAAAGTGGAAGTGTTTTTCCCGATTTTCAGAATTTGACACATTTGACCTTAAAATTTGAAGCACTTAGAGATGAAATCTTTGAAAAAGTCACTAATCATAAAATGTAGTGCTCAAAGTCTAGTTTCCAAATATGTA
>VDFB02226632.1:0-17720 GCA_007258455.2 Sequoia sempervirens | reverse complement strand
GATCCAATTTTTAAAAATGAGATCCCGTTTCTTAGAAGCGGGATCTCATTTTTGCAATGTCCAATTTTTTTTTGGCTAAGGCAAAAACTTCCACATTTCGTGGACTCAACTTCTTGCACTTACCCTGCTTTCGGACCTCGTTGTGATTATGAATGCGCCTGATGCTAAAAATGTGTAGGTTTTCATTGTTCCTTCAGTTGAGCCACCTCTTTTGATGTCCCTTTTGGATGTCCCGCCTTTCCTAAAACCCGTAGATATGTTAAATACTTTGGTGGTATCCACTACAGTTTTCTCTTACTCCACCTCTGCACCTCTCACCTTGTCTTTGGGGAGTTCATGTTCCCCAATGGAGGAGAAGGTGGAGAGTGGTCCTTCTAGCAATGGAGGATGTAATAGGAGTCCTCTTTCAGAAGGTGGTCCCACACAGACTTGTTCTATCTTAGTAATATAACTAGTCCTGGCTTCCCCTAAGTTTGTCATTGCTCCTAAATCACTCAGTCAGCCTAGCAATGAATCTCGAGAAAAATATTCTCCATCTATTGAGGTGAAACATGGTACTCATATAAAGTGCATGTTTAACTCTCTAGATGAAATTCCATCATTGTCAACGATTTTGCAAAATCACTGGTCAACTTAGCTCCATAAGATCTTAGTGGAGGAGACCTACCAGAGAGTTCTTCCATAGCCCTTGTTGTAGGAGGGCTAGATGCTCCTCCTCTTAACATTCCACCACTGCAAGCTCATCCTCCTTCCCCCTATGATAATCTAGAGTGAGAAGTAGACAACCTGTTACTTGACTAGTCTTAAGGGGAGGCCTCTTTTTAATCTTTAGATTAGATGTGTGTGTGTTGTGATGTGTTCCCTCATGATCCTTGTCACCCTTCTTGGTGCTTGGATATAGGCATGCTTTTTGTGTTGTAAACCTTTTTCTATTTGTATCATCATTCTTCCATGTTTTTGATTGACTTTCGTCAAAATTGGGGATGATGCAAGGAATTGGGGGCATTTAGGTTTCCCTTCCATGTTGACCCAATTTTTTATTTTCACTTTGTCTTCTTATGCATTCTTCACATGGTATGATATAGTAGGGGGTTGATGACAGTTCATTTTATATAATATTATTATACATATATATTAATGAGCAGTTCTGAGCCTGAAATATCAGGCTACCCCAATGGCCTTTGTGTTATTATCTTTTTTCTATTTTCTTATCTTTCTCTCTTCTTTGCTTGAGTTGTCCCTCTCATGTGTGACAACGCCACTTCTATAACACTTTGATTTTTAGAAACACATTCTTTTCCAATGAATCTATTATTGAGAATCTTCACAAACTCCTTTTTAGCATCACATTCTCAACTTGAAACCCTAACGGAACGTGTTTCCTTCATCATGGGTTCGTAAAGAAAGAACTTGAGAACCTTCACCTTGCAAGGGGGCATTTTCTTCCTTTTGAATTCCTTGATGAAATGAGCATCTTTCGAAAAGACTCCTTGATGATGAATCGATTCGAGAAAGAAACATCTCTTCCACACTTTCAAATAATGCATCCCTTGAATGGACCCCTTCCTTCACACCGGGTTCCCAAGGGACCCCTTTGAAACCTTTCCAATCTATCGACGGTTTGCATGATTATTTGCTTGCTTTCTTGCATGGCCACTTTCAAACATATTCTACTTGTGAGTAAGCATGCCGCTTCACAAATTCTTCTGTGAAGCCACTTTCTAACTCAGTAGAGTCCCCTTTTTTGGGTTTCCTCCATATGAGAGATCTTGGGGGATAACTTCCCTACAAGTCTAAGGGTCTGTAGGGTGTTTTCTTTGGGTTTCCTCCATGTGAGAGATCTTGGGGGATGCATCCTTATAGGTTTTTAGGTCTATAGGGTGCTTCTTCTGAGTTTCCTCCATGTGAGAGATGTTGGGGTTCCCTCCCCTGTAGGTCTGGGAGTCTATAGGGTGCTTTCTTTCTCAATTTCCTCCATGTAAGAGATCTTGGGGTATACCTACCTACAGGTCTATGGGTCTGTAGGGCACTTCCTCTGAGCTTCCTCCATGCGAGAGATCTTGGGGGTTGCTCCCCTACACATCTCCAGGTCTGTAGGACAATTGTTTTTCTCAGTTTTCCTTCATGTGAGAGATCCTGGAGGACACCTTCCTTGTAAGTCTGTAGGTTTATAAGACAAATTTTTTGGTATCCTTCATGTGAGAGACCTTTGAGGATACTTTCCTTGCAAGTCTGTGGGTCTATAAGGTGCTTTTCTTAGTATCCTTCATGTGAGAGATCTTAGGGGATACCTTCCTTGTAGGTCTATAGGTCTGTAAGACACTTTTCTCAAGGCTTCCATGATGTGAGAGATCTTGGGGGTCACCTCCTTGCAAGTCTATGAGCCTATAAGACACTTTCATTCTACAACTTCATAGTTCTGTAGGGCTATGATGTCCTTTACTTGTCCTACGCTCTCGAGTTTGCTAAATCGTTGTCTACTTCCTCGATGGTTCAAGTATACATTTCTAACCCTATTCACTCTTCGATCTACTTTATCAAAGCACTCATCAGTATTTGTGCTTTCTAAAGTCAGCAAAAACATATAGGTGCAAATTTTCACCCCTTAAGAAAATTCCCCTTTTACACTTCCTCACCTTAGAAAACCAAATCCAAAAGAAAAATTCTACATCATCCCATTGCCTTTGTTCCACTTAGCATTTTTCTTCCCTGTTAGTAGAAGAATATTTGTCAGGATGCCCACGTACTACATAGATTTTCGTGTGGCAAAATCACGTCCCTAATAGATTCCTACATCTGAAGCTGGAAGATGCATTACACTTCCCATTGGGGTTGGTTTGTAACATCCCTCTTTGATAAACTGACCTCAAATATGGCAGATTCTCTCCGTCTTCCTTCAAAAAAACTCTTCCTTCATTCATTTCATCTGCTCCACATCCTCTAGCAATCTTCTACACACTCTCTTTTGGAACTTCCAAGCATTTTCTCCATTCCCAATAGCAGTCTAGCACTTCATAGAAACAACAACAACACTCCATCAACTGCGCAAAGCAAGTGTGGAACAAGCCATTGCAGTAGGGGCTTGAGGTTTTGGAACACCTCCCTTGATCATAGTTGAGGCTGTGGTGATTGTTCAAGCTCTCTTTTCTCCTCCATTAGCTAGTGAGCTCTTGGTGGAGGTGGTAATGTTTTCTCCTCTCCTTTGCAATTTGGTTGAGTGGCTTGTTACTATTTTGTAGTGCTACTTGTTTCTCCTTCTCTACTTCTTGGTGTATGATAACCTCCAAGGTTTGCTTGCACCTAATCAACAAGAAGACATTACCCTGCCTTCACCATGAACCTAACAATCTTCTAGGCTCTGTCCTGATCTGGTTCACCAACTGAACCCTGCTATAACTCTGTTCAAAGAGTCTCCACCTTGTGCTTTAACCTCAGAGGACCCAACACCTTCTTGCACTTGCAATCTTTGTCACTACACCTAGAAGAGTCTAGATGCCAACTTCATCAATTTGTTAGAACTGCCTACAGGGGAGCTTGAGATATTGATTTCATACTTTCCATATCCAAATGGAACCATCTTGCTTGGTGTTCAACTTTCAATCTACCCGATTTCATGAATTTGCCTTTTGAAGGGGCTAATCCTTGTAGCCCTTACCAGTCCCTTTTCTGCCCTTTTCTCACAAATTTGTCACACAACCTATCCAAAAAAATACACTTTCAGACACCCTTTTCAGGGTTTTAAATCTTGCACTTGGTTTCAGGCTACTAACTGTTCCGTACAGGTGATTCCCATACCTTTGGAGAGGAGGGCTAATTATCCTAAAATCTAGGGTTCCACTGGTTTTTGCTTCCAATCTACCTCCAAATGATTATTGGATGTTTCAAACCTATTGGCATGTGAGAACCTTATCCAGCCCCACCTGGTACCGTATGGATTCCGTACAGTGCACCTTTCCCCTGCCTATGTTCTCTTTTTTTCCTCTTCCAAACTCCTAACCGGGCAGCTAACACTCGCCTAGGGTTTGGTAAAGCTCACTCTTGCTCTGTTCTCAAAGTTTCCTATGACTAAATATTTACAAAGGCATGGCTCCCCTGTCATTTCCATCAAACTCGGGAAAACTCCACGGGCATATTTCATGGGGGAGCCATTTCTTGATTGACTGCTCAAAGCTATACTACAAACCCTCTAAATTCTGACCTCAAGATTCAAATGAATAACTCTACTCCACTCACAATGAATACACAATGAAAAGTGATTCTAATCTAGTTTAATAACATGAACACAGTGCTAAATCTGTGTATTCAACTCCTATTAGAACTCTATTGCAAAACACACGGGGATTTCAAAGAACCACTCTACAACTCTAAACTATGAACTTGAAACAGTAAGTCTACACTAAGTACCTTGAATAACAGATGAAAATTGCTCTGTCCTTTTAATAAACATAAATACAGTGTTGTATCAACATGTACAGTGCCTACAAATTCACTATTTCTCAAAATTCACGGGCAGAAACAGAAAAATGCAGAATTCTCTATTCATTCACACCCAAAACTTAATTACAATTACCACTGCCTGCTTTCTACGAGCCATCATTCTATTTGGGATGCCCTTTCCATGTTTCAAGGGAGATTGGTCACTCCATATCCCTGATTTCAAGGGATTCCACTCCATTCTAGCTGCATGCAATGTAACAAGGCGTTACCATGCAGTTTTACAACAACTTTGCCACTTCCATTATGCCATGATTGTGTCATGATCCTCAAACATAGGACCTCTAACACCTTGAACTTGAGTAATCAACATCTCCCTTAACCGTTCCTTGGCATCTTTTAACAAATTAGATGTGGTTATGACACACTTAATGCATTGTATTCTAACCTAGACTGTCCAAAGCTTAATAAAGCAAAATTTAACACTAATGATAGCCTAATGAAGATTTTAGTCCTAAAGACTAAAAAACTCTAACTTGGCTAAGGTCGTAAGACAAGGCAAATTTGTTCACAACCAATTGGAGGTCAGCCTAGGTGCTCCTGCACCATCCTCCCTAAAACAGAAAGATTCAATCCATCCTTGGATTGAGCAAGTTAGGATCAACTCCCAACTTCTTGAACTCTGCCTCCTTGATCCATACTGCATCTGTCTCAGGTTGTCCATGTCTTTGGATGAGGTGTTCTTTATATTCCTTGGTCCTTGTTCTCTTGTAGACCCTAGTATCCAATACCTTGTCAACTTGCTTAACTGTAGTGGAGGATAGTTTGAGTTCTTCTACATCTTGACTGACTTCTTGGAGTGTCTGATCCAAATTTTGTGGTGGTCCTTTGTAATGTACAAGGTCTACAACATTGAAAATAGGGGATAGTCCATTGTCATCTAGCAATTGCGCTTTGAATGCATTACTACCATACTTTTCCAAGATAGGATAGGGACCTATCCTCTTCATTTGCAGCTTGTGAGGAACTCCATTATGCAATCTATCCTTGTTCAAATGCACCATGACTAAGTCCCCAACATTAAACTGAACCTCTTTCCTATGCTCATCCACCTTAACCTTATGCTTCATAGTATTTTCTGCCAAGGTTTTCCTGACTGTCTCATGAATTTCCTGCATTTCACAAGCAAATTCATCAGCATATCCACTTCCCTTGACTCCATCCTTTAGCTCTCTCAGTTCATAAACACCTGTAGGGTGCATTCCATAGACAATTTCAAAGGGACTCTTCCCTGTCGATCTATTCATTGTATCATTATAGGCATATTCAACTTGCCCAATAATCTGATCCCATTGTTGACCATACTCCTTGGTCAAGCATCTTAGAAGGTTTCCAAGTGTTCTATTCACAACTTTGGTCTGACCATCAGTTTGGGGATGGTATGCAGATCCAAAGGATAGATTGGTGCCCATTCTTTGCCAAAGAGTCTTCCAAAAATGACTCATAAACTTAGTATCCCTGTCTGATACAATGCTGATTGGTAAACCATGAATCCTGACTATCTCTTTGAAGAAAAGAGAGGCTATTTGACTGGCATCATTGGTTGTTTTGTATGGTACAAAGTGAGCCATTTTGATGAATCTATCTACAACAACATAAACACTATCCATACCTTGCCTTGTCTTGGGTAAACCAACTACAAAGTCCATGCTCAAGCATTCCCATGGCCTAGAAGGGATAGGCAGTGGCTGGTATAGGTCTACATTTTAGGAAGTGCCTTTGGCCTTTTGACACACCACACAACTCTCTAAATATTTCCTGACATCTAGGTTCATCTTAGGCCAAAAATAAAACCTTTGAACCAGTTCCTGAGTTTTAGTGATCCCAAAATGACCACTCAATGCACCATTATGCTTCTCTTGTATTAAATTTTCCCTAATAGAACCTCTAGGAACACAAAGTTGATTCCCTTTAAACAATAAATCACTTTGCAAGGTATATTCAGCATACTTGCTATGGAAATGGTTCTTAAACTCAAGACATACCTTATAAATTTCTGCAAAGTCTTCATCATCTGCATATAGATCTTTGAAGTGATCTATTCCCATGCTTTTCAACTGAATTTCTTGAATGGTAAGAACTCTTCTGCTCAATGCATCAGCCACCTTGTTGAGAGCTCCTTTCTTGTGCTTGATGTTGAAGGTGTAAGCTTGCAAGTACTCCACCCACTTCATGTGCCTGTGACTCAACTTCTCTTGTGAATTCAGAAAACTAAGTGCTTGATTGTCTGAGTACACAATGAATTCTTTGGGAAGCAAGTAGTGCCTCCACTTCCTTAGTGCTTGGACCAATGCATACATTTCAAGGTCATAAGAAGAGTACTTCTTCTTGGCTTCACTTAGCTTCTATGAATGAAAAGCCACCAGTCTACCCTCTTGGCTGAGAATAGCTCCAATTGCTACATTACTTGCATCACATTCAATGGTGAATAGCTTCTCAAAGCTTGGAAACACCAAAACAGGTTGGGTAGCTATCTTTTCCTTCAGCAACTCAAAACTCTTGTTAGCTTGCTCATTCCACACAAATTTGGTTTTCATTCCTCCTTTAATGGTATCCAACATAGGAGCACAAATTGCACTAAACTATCTTATGAATTTTCTATAATACTAAGCAAGACCATGGAAGCTTCTTACCTCTATTGCTGTCTTTGGAGTAGGCCAATTGAGGATTGCTTCCACTTTGCTGCTATCCATCTTCAAGTTGCCATGTGATAGCACAAATCCAAGGTACACCAGCTCTATTTTGATGAACTCACACTTTTCTAGATTGATCTTCAGCTTCTCCTCCTGCAGCTTCCTGAAAATCAACTCAATATGTTGGAGGTGTTCTTCTCTTGTTCTGCTATAGATTAGTATATCATCAAGATACACTACTACAAACTTGCCAATATAGTCCTTGAGGATTTCATTCATGAGTCTCATGAATGTGGAGGGGGCATTAGATAATCCAAATGGCATTACTAGCCACTCATAAAGACCCTCATTGGTTTTGAAGGCTGTTTTCCACTCATCACCCTCATGTATCCTAATTTGATGATAGCCACTCTTTAAATCTATCTTGGTATAGTACCTAGCTTCACCTAGACAATCCATGAGATCTTCAATCCTAGGGATGGGAAACCTATACCTGATGGTTATCTTGTTGATTGCTCTGGAATCAGTACAAAGCCTCCATTCTCCTCCTTTCTTGGGTGCTAAGACAGTGGGTACTGCACAAGGACTGATGCTTTTCCTAATAAGACCTTGGTCAAGAAGTTCTTGAATCTACCTAGCTATTTCCTCATTTTGCTGAGGTGTCATCTTGTAGGCTGCTTTGTTAGGAAGGGTAGCTCCTGGTATTAAGTCTATCCTATGACTTATGGCTCTTTTAGGAGGTGCTGGTTGACCACTACTTACAATGCTTTCATAGGTCTGCAACAAGTCTTGGATCTCCTTTGGTAGTTCTTGCTTTTCAGCTGCCTTCTCTTTGCTTACTTCTCTTGGCTTGATCATTACTGCATAGCCAACTCCTTCTCCTTCTTCCAAGGCCTTTAAGAACTCTTTTTCACCAGCTATTAGCAGCTTAGAACCTGTTGTCTGCACCTCAGTATCTTCCAACAAAGATTGAATCTTGTAGGTTACATTGTCCTTCTTGAAGGTATATGAATTCTTAGCTCCATCATGCACAGCTTGACGGTCAAATTGCCAAGGCCTACCTAGGAGCAAGTGGCATGCATCCATAGGTAATACATCACACAATACCTTGTCTTTGTACTTGCCAATTGAGAACTCCACCCATGCTTGTTCATTCACCAAGACATGCTGACCCTTATTGAGCCATGTGACCTTGTAAGGATTATTGTGAGGTATCCTTGTCAATTTCAGTTTGCTGATTGCCTCCTCTGACACAATATTGTCAGTAGAACCTGAGTCTATTATGACCTTACACACCTTCCCCATCATCTTGCATTTTATCCTAAACAAGGACCTTCTTTGGATTGGCTCTTCTTTGACTGGTTCTTTGATCAAAGTCCTCCTCATCATGAGATTTTCACCTTCCTCTGAGTTCAATGGTACTTCAGGTTGTTTATTTGCTGCAGTAGTCTCATCTTGAATCAGATTGGTTCTCCTATCTCCTCCATGAGAAGTGCTACCTTTCTCAGGACATCTATAGGCCGGGTGTCCCAATTGGTTGCAATGATAACATTTCATGTTGGTGAAGTAGCTGCCTCTTCCTTGTCCACCACTTCTTCCTCTGGAGCTGAAACCTCTTCCTCTACCACCTCTACTGGAACTTCCTTCTTGCTGTTCAAAAAATTTGACTTCTCCTTGGGCTCTTGATTCTGAGCTTCTTCCACTATAGCTTCCTCTTTGTCCTCTGTTGTCTTTCCCTTTACCTCTACCTTTAGGATTTTGTTCCTGCTTCTTTTTGCCTTTCTCCTCTATCTTCAAGGCCATTTGATAGCATTGGCGTACTGTTTTGAAATTTACCAAGCTCATATCTTCTTGGATAGACCACTTGAGTCCATTTAGGTACCTTGCCAACCTAATGCTTTCATCTTCAACCACCTTTGATCTAAGGCATAGTTTTTGAAACTCTTATGTATATGTTTGAACATCCATGTCTTTTTGCCTCAGATTGTGTCTTCTCCTATGCAACTGGACTTCATAATCATTAGGGAGATAAGTTTGCCTTATCTTAGTCACCATTCCTCTCCATGAAACTATAGGACCTTTGCCTTCTTTCTCTCTTTCTGATTGTACAAACTTCCACCATGTGAGAGCTGCTCCTCTCAACCTTGACTTGGCCACCTTTACCTTTTGGGCCTCTGTTATGCCATCACATTCAAAGTGATTCTCAATGCTCTCAATCCAGTCTACAACTGAATCGAGGTCCATTTGTCCACTGAAAAGTGGCACACCATCCATTGCTTTACCACTCAAGGCCTGCAATGCCTTCAAGAATGGTTCCTCTGCAAGAACAGGATCAGGCTTTGGAGCTTCCTCCTCCAAATCCTCTTCTTTTTCCTTGGCTTCCTGTTCCTCTTTCTTCTTAATCTTGTCCTTCACATTATCTGCTGTTTCTTGGACTTCATCTAGGAGTTTCTCCATCTGAGATATCCTTTCTCTGAGCAACCGTTTATCTTCCTCTTGCTCTTCTACCTTCTTTGCTAGCTCTGTATTTGTCACCATGGCTTCTTCCTCTAGTGTATTCTCTCCTACTGACTCAGTGGATTGGCTCATTAATCACAAGCCTTGAATCCAACTCAAAGCTCTGATACCAATATGGTGTATGTTAACCTCCAAGGTTTGCTTGCACCTAATCAACAGGAAGACATTACCCTGCCTTCACTTTGAACCTAACAATCTTCTAGGCTCTGTCCTGATCTGGTTCACCAACTGAACCCTGCTATAACTCTGCTCAAAGAGTCTCCACCTTGTGCTTTAACCTCAGAGGACTCAACACCTTCTTGCACTTGTAATCTTTGTCACTACACCTAGAAGAGTCTAGATGCCAACTTCATCAATTTGTTAGAATTGCCTACAAAGGAGCTTGAGACATTGTTTTCATGCTCCATATCCAAATGGAACCATCTTGCTTGTTGTGTAGCCATCAAACTACCCAATTTCATGAATTTTCCTTTTGAAGGGGCTAATCCTTGTAGCCCTTACCAGTCACTAATTTCCTTTTCCTGCTTATATTCTCCACACAACCTAGAAAACAAAACACACTTTCAGACACCCTTTTCAGGGTTTTAAATCTTGCACTGGGTTTCAGGCTACTGGCTGTTCCGTACAGATGATTCCCATACCTTTGGAGAGGAGGCCTAATTCACCTTGCATCTAGGGTTTGGTAAAAACTCACTCTTATTCTGTTCTCAAAGTTTCCTATGACTAAATATTTACAAGGCATGAAACCACTATCATTTCCATCATTCGAGGGAAAACTCAGCTGATTTCATGGGGAGCCATTCTTGATTATTTGCTCAAAGCTAAACTACAAACCCTCTAGAATTTGACCTCAAGATTCAAATAGCGAATAGCTCTACCCACTCACAATGAATACCGATGAAAAGTAGTTTAATCTAGTTTAATAACATGAACCTGATATAAATCTGTATTCAACTCCTATTAAGAACTGCATTTGCAAAACACCACGGAGTTGAACCGCTCTACAACTCTAAACTATGAACATGAAAAATGAGTCTCACGTTGAAACGTATGCTCGGATGAAAAGTGCTCTGTCCTATTTAATAGAAACATGAATGCAATGTTATATCAGCATGCGATTGCCTACAAATTCAACTTTGTTTCTCAAGTCCGCAGTGAAATAGAAAATGCAAAATTCTCCTATTCATTCCTTTTAAAACTTAATTACCAATTCCTCCTTGCTCTCTACGAGCCATCACTCTATTTGGGATGCCCTTTCCATGTTTCAAGGGAGATTGGTCGATCCATATCCCTGATTTCAAGGGATTCCACTCCATTCTAGCTACATGCAACCTAACAAGATGTTACCATGCAGTTTTACAACAACTTTGCCACTTCCATTATGCCATGATTGTGTCATGATCCTCAAACATAGGAACTCTAACACCTTGATCTCGAGTAATCAACATCTCCCTTAACCATTCCTTGGCATCTTCTAACAAATTAGATGTGGTTATGACACACTTAATGCATTGTATTCTAACCTAGACTGTCCAAAGCTTAATAAAGAAAAATTTAACACTAATGATAACCTAATGAATATTTTAGTCCTAGTGACTAACTCTTCACACACAAATGCAAGACCTACTAAGGTCCAAATCAAACTCACAACAAAATCCCTGACTTGGCTAAGGTCAGTACAAGCTAAAATTTGTTCATAACCAATTGGAGTTAAGCCAAGGTGCTCTGCTGCTTCTTTATCGTATATTTCTGCATCATTGCTATTTTGGCTATCTGTGGAGGTGGAAACACCAAAATGGAGGTCTGACTGAGGTAGAACCCTATAGCTTCCAACATTTTTCCCTCTTTCTTGTGTGTAGGTGGACGTGCTTTTTGGAGGTAGCTAGTGAAAGAGCATCTTTGTGAGATTATCCTTGTTACCTTAGCCTTCATGTATTTACTCTATCATGTTTTTTCTTATCTTTCCTACTTCATAGTTCTATTCTATTCATTTATAAGTGACTAGCTAGGTTGTCAGCTCATTTTCTAGCAGTTTGTACTATGTTTTTGGTCCTTTGGTCATACAGACGCTAGCACACCCGAGAGATGCCAACGTTTTGCAATGTCATCCTAAAATTGCACTTGTCTTGAACTTGCAAAGATTACAAAGTAGGATTGTTAGTCATAAAAAGCATGCCAGCGCACCAATTCCAAAAAATCTTGAAAATTCAAAATACGACTTCCAGTCTTAAAAAAATCCAAACACACCAATTCCAAAAAATCTTGAAAATCCATATGTGAAGAGGGACAATCGCTATAAGAAGAGGAACCCTTCAAACCTAACTACAAGATATAAACCCTTATTACCCTAAGATTGTTCATGTTGAGAGTATGTTAAAAAAAACCACCAAACCAAAAGTCGATGAAGAAAAGAATTAGAAAGTTAGGCTAAAACAATTGGACCATAATCTCCATAGGATGCTTGGGAAAGAAACGTGTTGCCTAACCAGATATAAACCCTTATTACACTAAGATTGTTCATATTGTGAAAATCTTTAAAAAAACTACCAAAATAAAAGCCAATAAAGAAAAGAATAAAAATGTTATGCTAACAAAATTGAACCAAACCCTCCATAGAATGCTTGGGAACGAAACGCGTTCGGTGTGGCTTGACCAGTTCACGCGCAACATAGGAATATGCATATCTTCAGTCTAGGGTGGCTACTCATTAATTACAGGCCTTTATTCGGTGGGCCTTCTCTATTTATTTGCGCTCGTTGCTCTTGTCTTACATAGTTTGAGTAGTTTATTTGTGTTTGTTGATCTGCTACGCAGCCTACAAAAGTTGTATGGTGCAACGTCTAACAATGGCTCGAAAGGAATTCCAGGAAGCTGTATTTTCCTTCTCTCCCTTATTCTATATCTCCTCCTCAGGTTAGTTTGTCTTCTCCTCCTTAGTTTAGTTCCTTAAAGTACTTTTCTGTTCAAGAAGTAAAGATATGCACACCATCTATTCATAAGATGCTGCTTTTATTTGAAGTATTCTTGCTCTGGTAAACAGATTTTTCAATCCGTAGGGCTTTGGGATTTCTTTTTGGTGTATATAAATAGAGATATGGTAACCCTTCACAATAGGGTTTAACGATGTTCAATCTGTTTCGGAACACCTATCTAAACCTAGACCACGTTGGGTAAGTCATAGCAATAGTGTAAAAGTATACAAATCATTGTGTTGGACAAGATTGAGCAGGAATCAGGGATTAAACAGACATGTTTTAGTCTGTCGTGGCTATAATAAATCTATATTGGAAGAAAAAATAAAGAAATAATAATAAAGAGAATAGGGTTTTTATTTTCTTTTCTTAGGGCATTGAGTTTATTGTTTCTGTTGCTCACAAATAGCTTGTGCATGTACAGGAGATGCCAATGCAATAAAACTGGGTGGCTCATGTATGTTCTTTCTCACTATTAATTTGTGCCTGCATTAAATAGAAACCTCAGAGACTTTTTAGTAGCAGTTGATTAAATTATTTGATGATTAAAAATACCAGATTTTAAAAGAATACACTTGAAACAGTAAACCTAAAATGCAGTTTAAGACCAATTATAGGTTTTTCTGAATTTAAAACAATGTATTTTATTAATGGGTGTGTACTTTTGTGTAACATAAAATGCAGGTATGTGTGCAATGCTTGATGGTATATACATTGTATGTGAACTCCTCACACTTGTAAATGGACCCTTCCTTAAGACATATTCTATTTGTGAGTAGACATGATGCTTCACAAATTCTTCTATGAAGCAGCTTTCTAACTCAGTAGAGTCCCCCTTTTTGGGTTTCCTCCATATGAGAGATCTTGGGGGATACCTTCCCTACAAGTCTGAGGGTTTGTAGGGTGCTTTCTTTGGGTTTCCTCCATGTGAGAGATCTTGGGGGATGCATCCTTGTAGGTTTGTGGGTCTATAGGGTGCTTCTTCTGAGTTTCCTCCATGTGAGAGATGTTGGGGTTCCCTCCCCTGTAGGTCTGGGAGTCTATAGGGTGCTTTCTTTCTCAATTTCCTCCATGTAAGAGATCTTGGGGTTTACCTACCTACAGGTCTATGGGTCTGTAGGGCACTTCCTCTGAGCTTCCTCCATGCGAGAGATCTTGGGGGTTGCTCCCCTACACATCTCCGGGTCTGTAGGACAATTGTTTTTCTCGGTTTTCCTTCATGTGAGAGATCTTGGAGGACACCTTCCTTGTAAGTCTGTAGGTTTATAAGACAAATTTTTTGGTATCCTTCATGTGAGAGACCTTTGAGGATACTTTCCTTGCAAGTCTGTGGGTCTATAAGGTGCTTTTCTTAGTATCCTTCATGTGAGAGATCTTAGGGGATACCTTCCTTGTAGGTCTATAGGTCTGTAAGACACTTTTCTCAAGGCTTCCATGATGTGAGAGATCTTGGGGGTCACCTCCTTGCAAGTCTATGAGCCTATAAGACACTTTCATTCTACAACTTCATAGTTCTGTAGGGCTATGATGTCCTTTACTTGTCCTACGCTCTCGAGTTTGCTAAATCGTTGTCTACTTCCTCGATGGTTCAAGTATACATTTCTAACCCTATTCACTCTTCGATCTACTTTATCAAAGCACTCATCAGTATTTGTGCTTTCTAAAGTCAGCGAAAAACATATAGGTGCAAATTTTCACCCCTTAAGAAAATTCCCCATTTACACTTCCTCACCTTAGAAAACCAAATCCAAAAGAAAAATTCTACATCATCCCATTGGCTTTGTTCCACTTAGCATTTTTCTTCCCTGTTAGTAGAAGAATATTTGTTAGGATGCCCATGCACTGCGTAGATTTTCGTGTGGCAAAATCACGTCCCTAACAGATTCCCACATCTGAAGCTGGAAGAGGCATTACATTTCCCATTGGGGTTGGTTTGTAACATCCCTCTTTGATAAACTGACCTCAAATATGGCAGATTCTCTCCTTCTTCCTTAAAAAAAACTCTTCCTTCATTCATTTCATCTGCTTCACATCCTCTAGCAATCTTCTACACAGTCTCTTTTGGCACTTCCAAGCATTTTCTTCATTCCCAATAGCAGTCTAGCACTTCATAGAAACAACAACACTCCATCAACTGCGCAAAGCAAGTGTGGAACAAGCCATTGCAGTAGGGGCTTGAGGTTTTAGAACACCTCCCTTGATCATAGTTGAGGCTGTGGTGATTGTTCAAGCTCTCTTTTCTCCTCCATTAGCCAGTGAGCTCTTGGTGGAGGTGGTAACATTTCGCTCCTCGCCTTTGTGATTTGGTTGAGTAGCTTGTTACTGTTTTGTAGTGTTACTTGCTTTTTCTCCTTCTCTACTTCTTTATCGTATATTTCTCAATCATTGCTATCTTGGCTATCTGTGGAGGTGGAAACACCAAAATGAGGGTCTGACTGAGGTAGACCCCTATAGCTTCCAACATTTTTCCCTCTTTCTTGTGTGTAGGTGGACGTACTTTTTGGAGCTAGCAAGTGAAAGAGGATCTTTGCGAGATTATCCTTGTTACCTTAGCCTTCATATATTTACTCTATCATGTTTTTCTTATCTTTCCTACTTCATAGTTCTATTTTGTTCATTTATAAGTGACTAGCTACGTTGTCAGCTCATTTTCTAGTAGTTTGTACTATGTTTTTGGTCCTTTGGTCGTACAGATGCTAGCACACCCAAGAGACGCCAACGTGTTGTGCTGTCATCCTAAAACTACACTTCTATCTTTGGGCAAAGAGTTACCTAAGGTATAGTCTTGAACCCAACAACTAGCTCGCCTAGCCCCAATCTTGATTTCAGGTCTGCAGAGTGATTGAAGGGCATTATGGTCCTCATCATTCTCGTCCCTCATTTCAAACATCCCTTTAGAGTGAGGTAAGTTAGGGTAGCCTTCTGCTCTTGACTCTCTATGACCTGGGGCCTTGACGTGGTTGGTCTCCCTCTCTTACATCTTCATATAGACTTTGATCGCATGCTTGACATCACTTATCAAATATAAATCTATTCTATCAAGGGGGTTAACTATGAAGAATTTATCCCTCACAATAAAATAGTTCTCTAAGTTAGTTTTTAAACTCCGCTAAGCCATATATACGATTAGATCCTAGTGATCAAGGAAAAAGAGTGTTGCAAGAACTTACAATTAGAAATTAATCTCACAAGTTACAAGATCAACATCATGGATTATGCCATTTCTCAAGAACTCATTTTTGTCATTGAGGAGCATGGATTCAATCCACAACAACATCTATTACAATTGCAAAAAATGGTCATATCATAAGAAATGTTTGTTGGGTGAAAGTGACTAAATTTTGTATAGCATTAACACTTATTTCTTTGTCATAATTCCTAAAGCTAAGTGGTTCATCCTTTTTAATGTAATTTTTTAATATTCGTCTATTGCTATTATCAAATTTCAATGGAGTATTTAAATGAAGGTTAATTGTGACTTTATTTATATACATTTACTTAATTAGGCTAGATTTATGTTAAAATTTATTCGTTGAGAATTAATATTATTTTGTATATACTAAAATCATAACTACACATATTTAAAGTAAATTATAAAATAATTGTTTGAGTAAATATTAATAAATAAAACATAAATAATTCTAAAGTAAGTTATTAAAAAACACTATTTAGTATATAAAAGAACTATAAAATAAGTCTTAAGTGGAAAAGAAAAAAACTATAAGTAAATAAAAATAACTCAAAATTTATATCTACATTTTTGGTAGATGTATTCAAGAGATTATATATAAACCTATATGTATAGATATACAAAAAACTATATTTTGTCACATAAAATTTAAATACATGCTTGGAGAAAACCATTTCTTCACATATTTTAACGATAGGTATGCTACTTTGTTACAAATATATTCATCCCTTCAAATTCAAAACCAAACATCATATTTAATGTATTTAACTTTTACAAATTAATTTAATATTTATTGTTTGGGTCTTATTTCTAATTAATTAATCAATAGGAAGGGTAAAATTATCTTTTATTATGAACAATTCAATGACAAAACAATCAATAATACTTTTACACCTTATTGTATTAAAAATAAATAATCTGTATTTATTGCTAAAATTTACATCTTTTTATACAATTGAACCATAGCTTCCATTAAATATTTTTTTAATATAAAGACAAAAAAAATTAAAACAACCACTGATTACAAAGTAGGATTGTCAGTCTTAAAAAGCATGCCAGCGCACCAATTCCAAAAAATCTTGAAAATGCAAAATAGGACTCCCAGTCTTTAAAAATATCCAAACACACCAATTCCAAAAAAATCTTGAAAATCCATATGTGAAGAGGGACAATGGCTATAAGAAGAGGAACCCTTCAAACCTAACTACAAGATATAAACCCTTATTACCCTAAGATTGTTCATGTTGAGAGTATGTTAAAAAAAACCACCAAAACAAAAGTCGATGAAGAAAAGAATAAGAAAGTTAGGCTTAAAACAATTGGACCATAATCTCCATAGGATGCTTGGGAAAGAAACGTGTTGCCTAACCAGATATAAACCCTTATTACACTAAGATTGTTCATATTGTGAAAATCTTTAAACAAACTACCAAAATAAAAGCCAATAAAGAAAAGAATAAAAATGTTATGCTAACAAAATTGAACCATACCCTCCATAGAATGCTTGGGAACGAAACGCGTTCGGTGTGGCTTGACCAGTTCACGCGCAACATAGGAATATGCATATCTTCAGTCTAGGGTGGCTACTCATTAATTACAGGCCTTTAGTCGGTGGGCCTTCTCTATTTATTTGCGCTCGTTGCTCTTGTCTTACATAGTTTGAGCAGTTTATTTGTGTTTGTTGATCTGCTACGCAGCCTACAAAGGTTGTTTGGTGCAACGTCTAACAATGGCTCGAAAGGAATTCTCAGGAAGCTGTATTTTCCTTCTCTCCCTTATTCTATATCTCCTCCTCAGGTTAGTTTGTCTTCTCCTCCTTAGTTTAGTTCCTTAAAGTACTTTTCTGTTCAAGAAGTAAAGATATGCACACATCTATTCACAAGATGCTGCTTTTATTTGAAGTATTCTTGCTCT
>VDFB02226631.1:0-43909 GCA_007258455.2 Sequoia sempervirens | reverse complement strand
CAAAAATTAGATATAATTGCTAAGGAAATTGTGGCCTTTACAGAAATTAAGAGTAATCATTGACCAAGGAGACTTCAAAAGTTTTCATAGAATTAACTAATGAAAATATTAAAGGCAGCGATTCCCTATTAAAAAGGTAGCGCTACATAATGAAGGCTTTACTTAAATTAAAGCAGCAATCAAAAGTCAAACACAAAGGCAGCGATTGAGTAAGGGATGCATCCTTTGTAAGGGATGCAATGATTATTAAGGATGTGACTATTCACCCCTCCCTGAAGGGTATTTAAGGGGGAGGAAACATTTGGTGGAAGGCATCCATTGGGATCAATATGGAATGAATAAAGCTGATTGGAAAATAAAAGTGAATTAGAAATCAAAATAAGAGATCAAGCTAGCAAATTGGAAAAAGCTAAATAAGGATTGGAACCTTATTGGAAATAAATATTATTTATTAGCAGTAGGATTATTGTAAGTCTTTAATTTAATTATATTTATATGCGTTTATACAATAATGATGCTTGCAACAATTATTAATCCTTATAAATAATTATGATTCTTCCTTTATTATAAATATGGATAATAGATTTTTATAATAATCTATTTTGAATTTAGAGAAGTGATTGCAAAACTGGAAGGTTGATAAACCTTTCAAGTTCACGAGAGGTGAAGGCCTGACAGACTTGCCATCAAGTGTGCCACCCCTGAGATGGAGCGCTCGTGGGCCGAGAGGCAAATATGTGCTCTAGGGCATGGTGGAGGGTAGGTAGTCTTCACACTCTTATCAAGCACGCCACCCCGAGATGTAGTGCTCATGGGTTGGGAGGTGAATGACTACTCTTGGGCTTGATCAAGGAGGATTGAGTGCCTCCAAGGTGGATTGAGGGATGGAAGGGTGGCCCACCTTCCATGCTCTTGTAGTACAAGGGCGACCAACCTTGAGATTGTGGTTTGCGACCATTTCAACGTATTCCTAATGAGATTATTATGGGGAATCCACATTGGAATGGCTATTGCATTAATTGGATTTTAATGTGACTAATGTCCATAGATATCATGATTAGTAATATGTATATTTTCTTGGCTTATGATCTAATGTCAATTTCTAGTGACTAATTTTGTGTGTAGGACTTAAATCAGGATTTAGGTCTTATTAAAGGCATTTCAATTGGTAAATTTACAATCTTAAATGCATTAAATTTCTTATTTTGGATTCTAATTGTGCTTTTAGGGAAAAATCTAAGAATATCCCAAATAGGGACATTACAATGGTATCAAAGCTTTAATCCGGCCAACTTGTGGGACAAACCTATTTTAATTGCCAGTTAATTAGGATTAACTATTCAGCCCTCTTCTTATGTAAATCAAAAAAATAAAATCAAGTATGCCAACGTTGCATTTCTATATGTGTGCGCCTTTCACATGTATGCTTCATGTCTTATGTGTATTTATATGTATGCTTCGTGTCTTATGTGTACTTATGTGTATTCTTCATGGCTTACATATATTTATATGTTTGCTTCATGCCCGATGTGTTTTCAGCAGGTTTACTCCATGTGTGTTTATGATGCTTAACAATTATGAAGATGAGAAATCTATCTAGATTCTATAAGAGCTTTAGAATACTGCTATAAAATCTGTCGAATGCTTCTTGGGTTGAGAAAGTTATTTTGATGTATTTTTGGCCATAATAAAGAAAACAAAATTAGATAGTACATGAGGAACATGACACGTCCTTTCATATCTTGGGGCAAATTTTCTACATATAAATTTAAACCAACAGAAACAGGAACATTAACAAGTTTGCATTTGTTAACCCTTGCAATTGTTGAACACCTAGAATACTGAGAGGGGTCGGGGGTGAATCAGTATTCTATTAAACCATTCAGCTGTTAACCATCCAATAATTAAAACATATCTAATTGCAACTGTAAACAAAGACATGAAAGAAATCATAACACCACATGACACATAAACACCAAGATTTTTACATGGAAAATCCAAAAAGGGAAAAACCATGGTGAGGATTAGCTCACAATATATTATAACCGGTTATAAGATATTACAGGGCACATTGCTAGAACACATTGTCCTTGAAAGGTTCATAGTCTGAAATGATTAAAAAATGAAGTGTTGCTCACTGCCAAAAAGTGAACTGATAGAATACAGCTTTCATGTGCTGAATGTAGTTCCAATTAAGCTTTGAAAGCAAAATCCTGCTCTTCCTTGCTATCGCTCAACATACACAGAAATTCTGCCTTGATATCGAACCCATACATTCAAATTTACTAGTTCGCATAGTATCACACTATCATGCATCTTCTATCACAATCTCATACATCTTTAATAAAAAAATGTTTCATATATATATGCTATTACATCTGCATACATCAATTAGGTCGACCTAATTAGATGTACACACACTCAATTCAAAAATAGATTGTCAGCTAAACAAACAAAACTCCTTTCGTGCTCAAACCAAAATGTGCAAAGCATAAATTAGGTCGGCTCGAACCTAAGAAAGATCTCTTTGACATCCACAAAAGCATATTAATCTTCATACCACTTATCCAAGTATAAGGTTGGCTAGAAGAGAACTTAATTAGAAAAGTTGACTAACACCAATCAACCACATGATCATATGAGCGTGCGCCAATTGGAATACATGTAGAGTTGACACCTATAAATCATCTCCCAAAGGTGTAATGATTGGATCAAAATACTGGAGAAATGCGAAGCAAATAACTCATACGACAATGCATAATTCTGAATAGAAAATTGTACGTTGACCTTCTATCTTTTATATCTTTCAGCCCATTCGACCAAAACTGCTGAAAACTTGTTCATAGATGCATTTAATAGCCCTGAATAACATACTAAAACCGTATAGGCCGATCTTCTAATATGAGCAATTCTAGACCAAATTACCGGATCAAAGTAGCACAAACACTGTTTACCGGATTAGACAAAATTGTCACCAAACAATGTTGGCATCAATGACAACAGATTGGAGGGTTTCTTCTTCATTCTTCCAACATCAATATCCTCTCAACATATTTTTTTCTGATTCAACTGGAGTTTTCAGTATAAACAATCATTTATAGTTTCCATAACTGAATTAAAGTTTGTGACACCAGGATCTTTTATAACAATTTGACATGACAATTGAGATTTGATGTCCTTCATCACTTCCTTATTAATTTCAATACAGAGGCTATACTTTCCCTCTTAATAATAAACACAAGCATAAATGTTGAAGTATGACTGCACTATATGAGAGTTGAATGTATGCCGCACTTTCATTTCCAAACTTAGGATTATAAGTCCAAAAGGAATAAATCTCTCCAATGGGTTCACCCCACCACCAACATATGCCAAAGAGATCTAAGTAACCCCAAAATCAAGATTGAAACAAGTATTAAAACCTAACTAAGTACAAAACATGATTGTACATGATTTGTCACTATGTCAAGCTTCTTATGAATATTAAACAGTCAAACTCATAACATTTTCAATTGTGTTAAGGTACAACTATCACACAAACAATTAGGATTCAGTAAATGTATTCCTAACATCATAATGTCTCCATAAGGTCTAACATCATAAGCATTACTATTTCCCCCTAGGGTGTACTCTTACTTGCTATACATAACATAGCTATTCCATGCATGATCTATCAGAATAAAGAAACTTTAACATGTCTATGGACAGAGCATTTCTTTTGCTGTCAAACAATGTTCTTGATATAACATAGTATTATGCCCATCTAAATTTGCTTTGATACAATAGTATTCATTGGAAGGAACCTTGAATAACCATCGCACAAAACTCACATTGGTGCACATAAGTTCATACAGAAGAAGGAAATTAGTTTATTAGATTCCTACCACCTATCTATGAAGAGATTCTATTGCAGAATAAAGATCATTTGGGGAAAGGGAATTATTTTTACTAAGGCAGATTATGTCATCTACATTGCATCACCATAATGTTCCTATGTTTTGCAGCTTGGGTGAGGGGGAAGGAAGACCAACATTAATAGAAAACATCACCATTAAGATCATAGATGTGTGTCATGCTTCTAATCTCCATCTTAATATGTGGAAATCTTCCAAAGGTTGCTTGGTTGGCTTTACATCGGCCAAATGCAACTGCTCTAAAAATCTAAGGTCTTTTGAAATTCACCTATTGCTTTACTCATGCATATCTCCCAACAATCATAGTCCTTGAGATCTCTTAAATTGCTGAAAAGACTTAAAGCCTCTTCATTAACAACATTTATGCACCAAAAAATAAATATCCGAGCAATCATCCATGCCAAAACAATATTTTTGAGCGAATGTAATGAAGACAGCTCAAGTCTTTAGGAACATACAAATAACAAATTTTGACTCTTAGATTTTAAGATTTTTTTTTGGAAAGAACCATTGGCACTATAATTTGAGGTTTATGTTTTGAGATTTATCATAGGATATATTCATCAAACTTCATTGAGGTAGGAATGCATTTGTTCTAATAAATAGTAAGATCATAATGCACAATCAAATCCATAATATATATGATCCATCCCACACTCACAAAAACAATAGCGATGCATGGACCAACCTTGTAACATTGATCTAGTGAACTTTGAACTGGTGATATAGAAAATATTTTGAGATCATTTCATCCTAGGCTCTTCTTCATCTAAGTCATTTTCTTGATTAGAGTAGCTGTATATCCATGATTAAGGGTCAAGGACATCAATATTAGGTATCTGAGATAAATTTGATACAAGTTAAGGTGCACCCAAATTTATTATGTTAAAAGTCTATTTTAAGGTACAATGTGGCCCATATCCCACAAATCCCAGTATCATTTTTACCTCTTAAACTTTGGAAAAAATAAGGTAAAACTATACCCTCCTAAGATATGAAAATCATCTTAGTGTCAAACATGGGGTTATGTCAAATTTTTTCAAGAGGAGTGACAACCTCTAATTGATTTGGAAGTTGGACGAGAATTGGATGTTAGTGTAAACCTATGAATTTAAGTCCTATGAAATGTTATTGGGTGATAATTGTTTGCTATGAATTCTAAGACTTTGAACATCTTTCATCTTATGGGACTTGATCAATCCAAGAATTTTGTACTTGAGTATTATCTAGGAAATATATACTTAGAAGGTTATAACATGTCATTGATTACCTGTGAGTCTATGACAAGGTGATATAAGTTGAAAGATGTTTTGACTAGGTTAAGTGTTACAAACACCCTATAAGCTATTTTATATTACATCCTCATTAGAATCAAACTCGCTTCAAAACTTTGTTTGAATGATTATGTGAAATGAAATATACTCTATTGAAGGGAAATTGTCCTTGTTCCCATTTAATTGTGTAGGAAAAGAGGGTACAACTTGTAGCAAAGGACACATAGATCCTTTAGTCAAAGGTAAAATTGGCTTTGCACAAGGAGTGGGACCTTGATATTCACCACACTCCCATAATTCATCATGATGAAGGATGCAACATTTTTCTATCATTTTGGATTTCAACAAAGGTAATGAAGAAATTGTATCATTGCCTAGGATCTTTGTGGTAATGAAATGAGAGAAAACTTGTCTTAAATTAGAGGTCTTGCCAATTTCCAACTCTTGGGTTTGTTGTTGAGAGTTATTGGGAAATAGTTGTACATGAGTCAGAAGAATATTGGATAATGAATTGTCTTCATACTTTGGAGGATGGTATTAACCTTATTGGTAGTCAAAGTTGAAGCAAGTATACTAACAACTACTCTTCAAGGACATCGTTATAGTAGAGAGTAAAACATAACCAAGATAATTGCCAGTTGGGATGGAATCAAAATCTTTGATCATCAATTGCTTGAGAACAAGCAATCTCGGGAAGGGTGGACTGTTGTGCCCCCTGATTGCTGCCAGCACAGAAATTAGATATAATTGCTGACTAAGGAAATTGTAGCCTTTACAGAAATTAAGTGTAATCATTGACCAAGGAGACTTCAAAAGGTTTAATAGAATTAACTAATGAAAATATTAAAGGCGGCGATTCCCTATTAAAAAGGTAGCGCTATATAATGAAGGCTTTAATTAAATTAAAACAGCAATCAAAAGTCAAACACAAAGGCAGAGATTAAGTAAGGGATGCACCCTTTGTAAGGGATGCAATGATTATTAAGGATGTGACTATTCATCCCCCCAATGAAAGGTATATAAGGAGGAAACATTTGGTGGAAGGCATCCATTGGGATCAATATGGAATGAAAAAAGCAGATTGGAAAATAAAAGTGAATTAATTAGAAATCAAAATAAGAGATCAAGCCAGCAGATTGGAAAAGGAAAATAAGTATTGGAACCTTATTGGATATAAATATTATTTACTAGCAAGAGGATTATTGTAAGTTTTTAATTTAATTAATTATGCAATAAGGTGGATTGAGGGATGGAAGGGCGGCCCACCTTCCATGCTCTCGCAGTACAAGGGTGACCAACCTTGAGATTGTGGTTTGCAACCATTTCGACGAATTCCTAATGAGATTATTATGAGGAATCCACATTGGAATGGCTATTGCATTAATTAGATTTTTATGTGACTAATTGTCCATGGATATCATGATGTTTACTAATGATTAGTAATATGTATATTTTCATGGCTTATGATCTAATGTTAATTTCTAGTGACTAATTTTGTGTGCAAGACCTAAATCAAGATTTATATCTTATAAAGGGCATTTCAATTGGTAAATTTACAATCTTAAATGCATTCAATTTCTTTTGTTGGATTGTAATTGTGCTTTTAGGGCAAAATCTAGGAATATCCCAAACATGGGACATTACACCCTGGCTATCCAAGCCTTTCCCTATCAAAATTTCAAAGGTGATGTTTGCCAAGAATAATACGACCATGACAAACACCATCTTTGTAGTTAACCTTAGGAAGGCTTAGTACCATACGTTGTGTTCTTTATTGTTGAAAGTATGTATAATTGAAATGACCAATTCATTCATGCCATAACTTGTTCAAGTCATCAACATGTGCAATAAGAGCATCAAAAAACAATGATGAGTCAAAAGAATCAAACTTGTACAGTTGAGCCAAATCATCAACAAACCCAAAGGTTATCACAACTTTAGGTTCATTGTAAGATGCTAGGCCACACACAAAAAATTAAATGATCCAATGGAAGATCCGAAGAACACACCGAAAATTTCCAGTTTATTGAGCATCTAATTCTGACAGATTACTGATAAGTTTTAGGTTTCATAGTACATCTGTAACACATATACTGATAAGAAACAATTCTCTCATAATCTGGAACGATTACATGGTATATTTGCCGAATGCACCCAGAGATGATTTGCTCTGTAATTCGTTGTAAGAGAAACGATATAAACTCTGCCCAAGGGTGGCGTCGTTATAGGAGATGAGCAGAATGCCACTGATGATACTCGGTCCTGACCAACGAATTTAATGATGATTGCTGCCTCCCTAATACGCTTCTGGTCAAGATCCGTTGACTCCAAGTATGACACGTCCTCCTAAGATCTGAGTGTAGGTGAGTGAGTGTGATTGCAGATGAAGATGCTCGTTGCCAGAAATGTTATCGCCTTAATGCTACGTGCTGTTGGAAGAGTCGCCTGGGTGTGTGTGAGCTCGCTCAAGTATAACAGGTGATCACTGGTCATAAACTTGATGGTGGAGAGTATTTAGATGGCGCTGGCCAGAGCCAACGGCTCTACCTGGACAGCGGATGAAATCGTCACCTCTCGATATGATCTTGCAATGAATTCGATAGTGAGAATATGACTAAGAGTGCTATAGATGAATCAAAGAACATTCACGGGTTTCCCAATCTGAACTACGTCCCGACCTGGGTGTTTTGGGCTGAGCGACTACGTCCTCAATCTCCAGCTAGGGAATGACTCCAAACTCGTGATTGATGGAAATGGAAGCAAGAACCCCTATAAATATTAAACAAGCTAGCCACTACAATTGTAGTCGGCCCATAATAAAATAGAAGTTTTATTAAATTCAAATCACACTTTTGGCGCCAAATAATATTAGTCGGCCAGGACCTAAAACTAGTTTATTTTTCAATTTAGTGTTTAAAAACACTTTTTGCTCGAAATTCCTATCGGCATCCTTAGCCTTGTTAGTGTTGTAGCTCTGGGAGATATTTTCTCCTAAACATAATGATCTTCAAGGCAGGGGATTTAGAAATAATATTTTATAGGGGCTGACCTAGAGAAGAGGTCGCCTAACTTTGTATATAAGGAAGGTGAAGACATCTCATTTGATCATCAAAATCATTCACTCCAATTCGCATTCCTAGCAGTAGTTCGCCTCTTTTAGCAGCAGATCCGATTCTTTGAAGGAGTATTTTTCACTTGCTCAAGGAGAAGCAGCATTTATTATTGTATAAGTCTTGGCCAAATTCGAGGGCCTGATTTGTATGCAGATTTCTGCTCTTATTCTTTCAATTTATAAGAGGATATTATTTCTTTTGGGTTTTCTAGAATGGGAGGTTTCCCAAGGTAATCACTATGTTCATTGTCTATGTGTTGCATTTTCTGCTTATTTGCATTTCTAATCTAAAAACTAGCATGGTATCAGAGTGGGTTTAGAAAAGATCTGATCAGATTTGTCTAAGCATTCTTCATTAAATATCATTCCATCAATAGCGGATTTGGAGCATACCTTAGAAGCAGATGTAAGGTGGTTTTAAGAGCAGTCTTGAAGGCAAATTTTTGAAGACCTAAAGGACGATTTCTAGCAGATTTAAGAGCAAACCTTGAGGTGAATTTTTGTAGACCTAAAAAGTGAATTGTGGTAGACTTAAGTGCAAATCTTCAAGGGTGGTGGTACAGATTTAAGACTATCTATTTAAAATTGAAAGGACATTTATCACGGGCCTTAAGGGAAAATACACGTAGACACCGTGAGCAAGAAGTGCCGAGCATGTTGTAAGGGTTTTAATCCCGATTAGGAGAAGGGTCAAACGATTATGCAAAAACTTGGATGGGAAAGCAAGCCCGGTAAAGTTGTTTGAGTGTAGGATGGTAATTGCTTGTAGGCAGAATGTATAGATTGCTGCTCAACTGGTTTGGCAGCCTGCTTACGGCCTTATTAGAACTGACAGTGTGCGGAATTTATTCAACAAAGGGATTAAATCAATTAAGGGCTAATCAGACTCAACTATAGGTCTAGCTCAATGGTGTACCAACAATAAAGAGAATTATTTTATGATCATGAATTTTATGTAGTTAATAATAATTCATGCAATAAAATTGGGAAATAGTGAATCATGTATGCTTCTAGCATTGGTTTGCATATTTCTCTTCGGGGTAGTTTGATTCTATGAACTATTATTAATCTCTGTAAAATGCAGGATGATGAGAGATTGTATAAGGAATTGAAAGGGAGGAAGAGCTTGAGGCATCCTATGAGGAAGTCATGTCGGTTGGAGAAATGAACAAACATGGAGACATAGCTTGCAGCCATGGGATTGAGTTGGTGGCACATAACTCTCATGATTCTTCAACGGAGACATCTCTCAAGGGGCACAAGGTGAATTCGATGACCTTGAGATTGGAAATTTTAAGACAAACAAAGAAAGATTGAGAAAGATGAAGACACTAAACAGCGTAGAACTGCCTCTGAGGGTTATCATTAAGTCATTCAGCTACTTGAAGAGGAAATGACATTGAGAGGAGTTAATTCGAGAATTCAAGACATGAGTTGAGATCATGTATCTAGGAAGAGGACAAAGATTCTGAGATCCATCAAATGGAGGAGAGTTCTTCCTAAGAGGATTTTTGCATAAAATCCTTGTGGCCGAGGGATCAAGAGGAGAGGAAGTTAAAATTGTTTAGCAAAATGAAGTCCTTGGAAGACCTCTTCAGCTGTAGAGAACAAAATTGCACAAGGCAATCAACCTTGTTTTGACATTGGTAGCTCCGCAAACCTATTCAAAATAGGGTGATCTACGATGAGGTCGAGGAGGACAGTCCTGGACTCTTGCAAGTCATAGTGTCGAAGGTGTGCGTTGGAAACCGTTCCTCTAAGGCAAGCATTGTAGGCAATCTTGGATGAGGAGGTCAAGAGGTTGATGCAAGTACTTGGAGCTTCAGCGGGAGTCACATCATCATGAAAATTTGTTGTAATGTATATTTCTGGAGCCCAGCGGAGGAGAAATGTAGGTGGCTGCCAATGTATATTTCTCACGAGATGGGAAAATATGAGGTGAAACATGCAAGTGTATATTTCTTTGAGACGAGGAGAAATGGGGTGCGAAACCGCATCCTAAAGGCTGGGGCCAGGCGACTCTTGTTGGGAACTCCATGGCGACATCCGTTGAGAGACTCAGGCGATGAACCTCGTATCTTTGAGATGTGTTTTGCTCACATGGGGAGTAGCCATTTGTGGGCGTCATCGACCGAGGACTCATAGCGACATCCATCACGTTCGAGAACTAAAATTGACCAGACTTCGCCCCAGCACATCTCTAAAGGCGAGATGTGTTTTCCGCTCCACACGGGAATTAGCCGACGGCGGTCGTGATGAGAGACTTCATGGCGACATCGCATTAAAGAGACTCAGATGAACCCTTGGCCGCATCTCTGAGACTGAGATGTGTTTCTTTTCACACATGGGAGTAGCCATTGTGGATGTCATGTTGAGAGACTCCATGACGATGTGTTTCTTTCTACAAATGGGAGTAGCCATTGTGGACATCACGTTGAGAGACTCTGTGATGAACTCTTGGACATCTCTGAGACTGAGATGTGGTTTTCAACAAATGGGTAGCCATTGTGGGCGTCATGTTGAGAAACTCCATGACGAGGATATATGGAAAATACCTCCCTTGCTAAGAGGGAGTGTTAGTGTTTTAGCTGTAGGAGATATTTTCTCCTAAACATAATGATCTTCCAGGCAGGTCGGCCTTGATTTACAAATAATATTTTATAGGGGCCGACCTAGAGAAGAGGCTGCCTAACTTTGTATATAAGGAAGGTGAAGACATCTCATTTAATCATCAAAATCATTCACTCCAATTTGCATTCCTAGTAACAGTTTGCCTCTTTTAGCAGCAGGTTCGATTCTTCGAATTAGTATTTTTCATTTGCTCAAGGAGAAGCAACATTTATTATTGTATAAGTCTTAGCCAAATTCGAGGGCATGATTTGTATGTAGATTTCTGCTCTTATTCTTTCAATTTATAAGACGATATTATTTGTTGGGTTTTTCTCCCTCGAGTAGGAGGGTTTTCCTAGGGTAAATCGCTATGTTCATTGATCTGTGTGTTGTATTTCTGCTTATTTACATTTCTGATCCTAAAACTAACAAGCCTAATTTCGGGACATTACAGTCCCTGCCTTTAGTTGGTTGCTTGTCCTCAAGCAACCTTAAGTTAGGATGCTCAAAAATCTCAACTCCTTCCCAAGTGGCATCTTCAGCTGGTAGGTTCTTCCACTTCACCAAATATTCTAGAATGACCTTGTTTCTTAAAAGCCTCTCCCTTACGTCCAACATCGTAAGGGAGAGGCTTTTGAGAAACAAGGTCGTCCAACACCGTTTCGAGCTCGAGAATCAATTTGCCTTTGTCATCAAGTGGTGGCAACTCCATCGAGGGTGTGATTTGCTGACCCAATGCCTTCTTCAAGCATGACACATGGAAAATATTATGAATCCTACTCTCTGGAGGTAGTTCCATCTCATACGCAACCTCTCCAATCTTCTTTGTGATCCTAAATGGCCCATAGAATCTTGGTTTCAGCTCTTCCGCTCCGTTCCCCTTGAGAGATGATTGTCGGTATGGCTGCAACCTTAAGTATACCATGTCATTGACTTCAAAGGCCCTCTCGATCCTACGTTGATCTGCATATAGTTTTTATTGATTTTGGGCACGCTGCAGATTCTCCTTCAAGGAGTTCATGATGTCAACATTCTGCTATACCCGATGTCTAGCACCTGGGACTCTATTGTTTGCAAGAATCAAATTCATGAAGTAGCCTCATAACCATAAAGGGCTTTGAAAGGAGACATTCCAATGGACATTTGATGTGTGGTGTTGTAGCAAAATTCCCCGAGGTGTAGCCATTTCACCCAGGTTGATTGTTGCCCTGTCACATAGTTCTTCAAGTATCCCTTAATCCATTTGTTCACGATCTCCGTTTGCCCATCCGTTTGGGGTGATAACTAGTGTTGGGAGTCAACTCTGTGTGGGCCAGACAAAAAAGCTCTTGCCAAAACATGCTGATGAACCTGCTGTCCCTATCACTCACAATGTTTCTCGATAGCCCATGGAGTCTAAAAACTTCTCTAAAGAACAACTCTGCAACTTGAGGAGCCTTAAACTCTAAAGTAATAGCATAAAAATGAGCATATTTAGTGAGCCTATCCACCACAACATAAATACAATCTTTACCTTGCACCTTAGGGAGTCTAGTGATGAAATCCATTGAAATGCTTTCCCATTTCTGATTTGGGATGGGCAAGGGTTGCAACAAACCAACTGGTAATACATGTTCAATTTTATTTTGTTGGCATACCAAACATTCTCTCACATGCTGCAATATATCATTTTTCAGCCCCTTCCAAGCAAAACGTTCCCTTACTTGCTTGTATGTCTTGTAGAACCCCAGATGACCAGCAAGAGGAGTATCATGGCAAGCTTTAATGATTCTACTCTTGACCTTAGAGTGAGGTACAAGATAGACCCGATCTTTGTAGAGAATGAGTTCCTCAACCACCCTGTACCTGTCATCAACTACTTTCCCTTCTAGAATATCATTAGCAAATGAATCTTTAGCATACTCAGCTGTAATACCAGCCCTCCAATCAACAGATATATCAGACATTGCACACAGATAAGGCTTCCTAGAAAGTGCATCAGCCACTACATTGTTCTTGCCCTTCACATAGTCAATATCAAAGTCATAGGCTTGGAATTTTCTTACCTATTTTTGCTGTCTATCATTCAAATCTCACTGATTTAGGAAGTACTTGAAGCTGTTATGATCTGTCTTCACCACAATTTTCCCACAAACCAGGTACTGTCTGAGCTTAGCAAGGGCGTGCATGATGGCCAACATCTCCTTGTCGTAGATAGAGAAGGCCTTCTCCAAATTTGTGAGGTTCCTGCTCTCATATGCTATGGGGTGCTTATTTTGCATCAATACTGCCCCAATACCTTCTCCTGAGGTGTCACACTCCAATACAAAGAGAGATGAGAAATCTGAAATAGCCAAAACAGGGCATGAGCTCATTACCTCCTTGAGTTTGTTGAATGCCTGCTGTGCTGTGGGGCTCCAAGAGAAGGCTCCTTTCTTAGTTAGATTAGTCAATGGTGTTGCAAGCTGTGAGAAACCCTTCACGAATATCCTGTAGTAGCTACAAAGACCCACAAATCCTCTCAATTGTGTTAAGTTCTTGGGTGTAGCCTAATCTTGAATAGCCTTGATCTTTTCCTCATTGACACTGACCCCTTGAGCGCTGATCTTGTGGCCTAAGTACAAAATCTCAGTCATCCCAAATTCACATTTTGACATCTTAGCATAGAATGAATTCTTCTTAAGAATATCGAGCACCTCCTCTATATGCCTCAAATGTTCTTCCCATGTTTTATTGTAAATCAAGATGTCATCGAAGAAAACCAACACAAATTTCCTTAACTGAAGAATGAATACCTGATTCATGCAAGACTGGAATGTAGTAGGGGCATTGGTTAACCCAAACGGCATCACCAAGAATTCATAATGCCCATGGTGACACTTGAAAGCTGTCTTATGCACATCCTCATCGCTGACTCTAATCTGATAGTAACTTTAACGCAGGTCAATCTTGGAGAAGTACACTGCTCCATGTAGCTCATCTATCAATTCATCGATCCTGGGGATAGGATAGCGGTTCTTGATTGTCTTCTTGTTGAGAGCTCTATAATCAATGCACATCCTGAGTGTCCCATCCTTCTTTTTGACCAACACTACCGATGAAGCAAAAGGGCTTGAGCTTTGGCGAATATGCCCCATATCTAATAACTCCTTAATGCCCTTCTCGATCTCTTCTTTGTACATTCACGGATGACGATATGGAGTAGTGATCACCGGTTTAACTCCCTCTTCAAGCTCTATCACATGTTGAAACCCCCTATCTGGTGGCAACCCTGATGGAATCTCACAAAACACTTTGCACTTTTTGTTCAAGATAGCTTGAATGTCAATGGGAAAGGTTCTTTCTTCCTTCGGTGGGTTAGTATCTGTGATCAAGTACTTTGCTGCCCATGTCACTTGATCCCTACGAAAAGATCGTTCCATCCTTTTTGTCGAGACCACTATAGGACCATTCCTGGAGAGGCCCTTGAGGACAACCTCTTTGCCATTATGCTTGAATTTCAGCTCCATGGTTTGGTAATTGGTGGTATATTCTCCTAATGAATGAAGCCACTGAACTCCCAAGACCATGTCCATGTCACCGATATCAACCACATAGAAATCATCTTTCATCTTCTGTCCACCCAAGATCAGCTCCATTTGTTGGATCCGTTTAGTGCAAGAAAGGATGTTCCCTCCAACTGCCGCAACATCAAACCCTTCAAAGTCCTCTGCTCCTAAGCGCAACTTGGCCATTGTCCTCTTGTCAATGAAATTATGAGTGGCTCCACTATCAATCAGCACCTTCACTTTATGTCCTCGAAGAACTCTTCTCACTAGGAGAGAATGGTATCGTGGTGCTCCTAAAAGTGTTGTAAGAGTACCTCTTGTGGGGCCTCCTTCTACAATGAGCTCTTGATGTTCCCCATTAGTGTCATCCTCGTTGACCTCTTCTAATATCAATTCATTTCCCACCATTGCAATGGCTGGCACAAAGCTAACCTTTCTTGCGAAGTTCATTTCTTGACATGCCATGTGGTCCTATAGGATGGGCCTTCGGTGGTGGATTAGCCTTAATGAAAGGCTTCTTTGGCTGCCCTGTTGGTGTGCTTTTGCCAATAGTCTTCCCTTTCTTGGTGGAATCTTCAAGACTCAAGGCTTTCCAGATGGAAGGATGGCTTCCTCTAATGTTGCTAGCTCCAAAGCTCTCACCAAGCCACAAAATGACTCTGATAGGCCTTCAATGAAAAAGAACATGAGCCTCTTATCCGAAACATCTGATACCATCATTGCGAGTCTTTGAAATTCTGAAACATAATCATCCATGGTGCTCGTTTGCTCGAGTCTTGTTCGCTCTTGGAAGTATGCTTTAGGATCCTTCCTATCAAATCTCTCTGTCAATTTATGTGTGAACTTTGGATAAGTAGATACCTATCCAAATCCCCGAGTCACAATGACATGGAGCCACCACTCATGAGCTAAACCCTCCAAATGTAGGATGGCAAACTTGATGGCTTCCTCTTTAGTCATGGGGCTGAGAGAAAAATAAGTGTACAACTTCTGTATCCATGATTGAGTAGTCATATTTCCCGAGCCATCGAATGTCGGAAGTGTCAGCTTACTCACCCTATGTTGCAGATCCCTGTTGGGGTGGTAAGTTACTTGGCTTCCCTTGGATCCATTCTTTATGTTGTGAAATTGAATGAATGGAAGCTGCTACCTTATCTCAGGATCAATTTGCATATAGGCTTCCATGCTTGCGTTAATGTCTCCTTCCACTAGATTCTATTCTTCACCTCCATGATTCGATCCATGCTTGGGTAGGAAGGTGGGTTGTGTGGGACGCCAAACCTTATTGCTTTGATTTTCAAATTCAAAATTATTGGATTGACTGCCTTTTGGCCCAGTGTTTGAAACTGATCTGCCATTGTTGTTCTTGTCATTCATGGACTGCATCATTGTTAATATGATCTGGTTTGTTTGCTCTTGCTGCTTGGCCATTTGCTTCTGCACAATAGGCATCCTCTTCAAGAAAGCTTCAAACTGGTCATCATTGTCTCCCATCTTCTTACCTTTGTCTCCTATTCCAAAAGATTCACCTGTTGCTTTCTTACTTTCCCTTTCGATGGCACGCTGATCCCTTTGACTCATACAATACCCTCAGGCTGGCAAGGTCTGAGGCTTTGATACCACTGTAAGATGCTAGGGCATGTGCAAAAAATTATATGTTCCAATGGAAGAACACATCGAAAATTTCTAGTTTATTGAGCATCTAATTCTGACAGATTACTGATAAGTTTCAGGTTTCAAACTCACAATACATCTGTAACACATACACTGATAAGAAACAATTTTCTCATAATTTGGAATGATTACATGGTATATTTGCGGAATGCACCTAGAGATGATTTGCTCTGTAATTCGCTGCAAGAGAAGTGATATAAACTCCGCCTAAGGGTGGTGTCGTTATAGGCGATGAGCAGAATGCCACTGATGATACTTGGTCCTGACCAACGAATTTAATGATGATCACTGCCTCCTTAATGCGCTTCTGGTCAAGATCCGTTGACTCCAAGTATGACATGTCCTCCCAGGATTTGAGTGTAGGCGAGTGAGTGTGATCGTAGATGAAGATGCTCATTGCTAGAAATGATATTGCCTTAATGCTGCGTGCTGTCCTGCTCTTGACTAGAAGAGTCGCTTGGGTGTGTGTGAGCTTGCTCAAGTATAATAGGTGATCGCTAGTCATAAACTCGATGGTGGAGAGTATTCAGATGGTGCCGACTAGAGCCAACAACTTTGCCTAGATGGTGAATGAAATCATCACCTCCCGATATGATCCTGCTGTTACCTGATTTTTAGCTTTCAATTGAAATCAGGTAACTTAGTGTTTGTTCTTTTTGTGTTTTTTGTTTAAACATTTAAAAGATAAACCATAGTCTGCTAAGTCATCAATATCCATGAAAGAGATTGTCAAAAAACAGATTGTGTTACAAATGTAATCTTTATTGATAATCATGAAAGTGTAAATGTCCCTCACAAGCCAAGGGACTAGCTATCCTAATGCTAATAAAGAAGAAATCATACGGATATGGATACAAAAGGAAAACTGCATATAACATGAAGAGGGACCCATCATTGCCTGGTGGAATGACGAATCCCGTTGACTTGGCCTTGCATCATCTCTGCTGCTCTGCTTCCGTTTGACTCCCTCCTTGGTACTCCTAGGTTTCCTGCATTGGATTAAAACAACGCTGTTATAGCAATGAAAGATCCCTGATCAAAATTATATGCAAAACATCCATAAGCATGTGATCAAATGTCTACAAGCATTAAAATAGCAGAATACCATAAGTGTCCCTGACAACAAGAAAGGAGTGATCAAACACACCTATGATATGCTTTGTTTATCTCACTGTTTGTTCCTTGTGTAGATTTAGGACAAGTCTGACTACTGTTCTAATTCAGCTAATTACAACATGTGGGGTAAATGTGGCTTCCACGAGGGTAGAGCTCAGCATGCTGCCCTCTGATGTTTTAAGAGGGATAGGAAATTGAGCAACTTGATCAAAGATAGACATGCTATCAATGCATTAAATCAACATGGAATCACACCAGTCGATCAACTTTCATTATTAAATTCAAAAGATGCAACACATAATGTGAGCTGTCATGAAATTCATACTTTATAATGAATTAGTCATATGGCTGCCATCATGTCAAAAGGAAGGTGCATTTTGTTGGACATGTCTTTCAATCATCTTAAGTGGATCCATGATCCATTTTATAAAAATAAGTAAGTGATTTCAGAGATGCATCAAGTTCAATTATAGATGTATCAAGTTCAATTATGCATCTCTTAAATAATGAAGGAGAAATCAAAGCATGCCTGAAGCTACCATAAAGCATGTGGGGCAGCAAGAAGGAACAATCCAAGGTACTGTCAAGTCCCTCTCACCTTAACCCTATTGGACAGCCACACATCACATAGGATGGTGAGCTTTCAGGAAACCAACATAAGCGACATGTGTCTGCCCACTAGGTTTAAGGTGAGAAGACAGTGTTTAATTGTTGCACATGATCAAAAGGGCTGAAATGTTGTGGGAACCAGATTACAAACATGTGGGGCAGCAAGCAATTGTTGTGGGAATCATGAAGATTGGGGCAGTCCTAAAGGATAAATCATGCTACATCTCATACAAGGACAACAACAATGAGTGCATACAATTGAACAGCAAGAGCAGCCATCACATTCATTAGGGGAACAAGTGAATCATGTTTTTCACTTTAATAGTGAAATGATAAACTATGGAAAATATAAGCATGTGAATGAGGTAAGTAGACAATTCTCAACATAGGAAACAATTCAAGATATGCTGCATAGTCTACAAAAAGGTTATGAGAAAGGGCAGTCAATGGTTCTCAAATATATAAGCGTAGTAAGCAAGGTTACAGACACAAAGAGAAATGAAACAAAAGACTGCAGTTTTATCATTGAAAGGAAAATATGACAAAGTTGCAAGATCATATTAAGATAAAGATACCTTTACAATCAATGTCAAGAACTTTAGAATTGACATCTAGTTCTATATGATATAGAATGCAGCCCTTGAAGATCAAATTGCAGGTTTAAAAGGTAGCAAGGAGGATAAAAGCTCATGGAATTATGCTTCTACACCTCCACGTGCACGAGCATGTTTCAGGTTTTACAACTACATTTGTTTGCGTACATTTATTGTATGACCCACATATAGATCTTGACATGTTTCAAACATTGGTGGACTCAACATGTTGGTTTCAAATATTGTCAAAAAGTGTATCTTGAGGGTTTTATTAGTTGTTCTTGTGACTTTGTGTTTCATTCATATGGTCAGATTTGAAAAGTAGAAGACTCAAAAGCTAGTATTCTGAGAGGAAATGAAAGACAGTGGAAACAATAAGAGTAAAATGACAAAAACAGAGAGGCATCATTGTCTGTTATGGAGAAACATAGGCCTTCACAAGAGGCACAAAGGTAATGTTTGAAAGATAGTATACCTGAAGCAACAACAGGTGAACAATACACAGTGGAAGCTCTTAAGGTATGGAGTGTACCAAATGGGGCAACCAAGTGACAAATGGGATTGACAACATTATAACAAGACAATTACTTTGAGAAAGCAGCCACTTCATGAATGCCAAGAACAATGTTTCCCAAAATGAAGATGGATATATGCAATGAACCACATGGAAGGAAAACACATCGAACAATGCTTATGCACTATCATATCAGGATAGAGGTGAGTACGTTCAGTGTATTCTGTGCCTGTAAGGATAAACGTGTGCATCTACATTAAATGGATAGTGGTTTCAATACATGGGAAACTCTTTAGATGCATGAGTATAGTCTATTGAACACTCAAACCATGATGAAATGAAACATGCACAGGATCTGCTTTTTAGTCTTAACATATCAGTCAATTGAAAGCACAATGCATACAAAAGTAGCTCATGGTTACAAAAATGCTAAAACCCCATAACAATGCTTATACCCTATCATATCATGATGGAGATTTAGTAACTGTTGCTTGTTATGGTCACTACCTTATTCTAAAAGGGCCACTATTATTTGTCACCTTGAAGTTCTAAACCTGACCAGAGCAAAATGAAGATATGCAATTATATAGTGTTATTACTTAATAGTGCACAAAAGAGTCAAGTTTTATTAACATCAAAGACATAATAGTTTCATAAGGGTTTCCATGAATCATAGTGCTTCAACTAATTACAGATGGGGTTAAGTGAATTTGGTTATGCTACATTTGCTTCAGTTGAAGATGCTAAGAAAGCACGTGATAGTGATCATATTCTCCATGGCCAAACATTGGAAGTAAAAAGGTGGTAACTCCTAAGGAGGAAATGAAGCCTCCTTCCAAAAGGATTACAAACACAAGTTGTAAATGCTGAAGGTGAGAGAAGTTCTGAACAGAGCAATGGTGATTACAAATGAAACAATACATGTTATGATTGAAGTACAGAAGCAGAGGAAATTGTGCTACTATGGATAGAAATGAAACAATAAAAGAAACATCTGGTTTTTATTTGAGTTTTCTTTCACAAGTGGAGGAACCCATTTGGGTTTATCATAAGTTTCAGATACAGGAGAAATGCAGTGAGTTTCTTTTCATAAAAGAACAACTGAAGCATTCAAGACCAAGTTCTCTTACAACTGTGGCCCAAATCTGGGTTTCTACTTTTCAAAAGCATGAAAACCCACTTGGGGTTTTTACAAAAATTACAAGTTTTCTTCAACACAGAGAAACCCACTTGGGGTTTCTGCAATTAGATTGCAAATACAGAAGTGAAAGATAGTTTTAATGAAGATATTCAAAGCAAGAAAAGTATATGCAAAACCCTAGGCTTTTCTCCATGGCCGTGGCTAGAAGATCATTTTCTTCACAAGACAACATAAAGGAGCTATTTTATTATGGATTACCAAACACAGAGCCTTTCAAAAGGCTATCATGAAATTTTTAAAAGCAAATTAAAAATATGAAGCCATATTTCATTATCCATGGCCGTGGTTGAAGGCTGAGTTTTCCTTCACAAAAAACCAAAAAGGAAACTTGGGGTTCCTTATCTCCAACTCCAAATACAGAGCCATTCAAAAGCTATCATGGAGTTTGAAGAAAATGACAAGCAAGAAAAACCCTATTCTCTTTTCATGGCCACAGCCAAAAGGAAAGGTTTTCTTCATAGAAACAACAAAATATTGGGGTTTCTTCCTTAAATCTAAAATGCAGAAGAAAAATAACATTTTTGCTTTATCTTTCAAATTGGAGGCTCGAAGTGAGCTCTTTTGCTCAAAAATTAGAGAAACTTGGGTCGAACAAAATACCTTTCAAATGGTGGTGAAAAACACAGATTTGTATACAAAACCACATTTTACCTGTTATTCTTTGTATTCTTCATCAAAAAATTATCAAGAATCGGCCAAAAAATCACCATTTTCTGTGCAAGCATGAAACCCTATGGTGGCAGCATGGCTTCTTCTAGAAGCTCGATATAAAATGAGTTCTTTTTGGGTTTTTTACTTTCTTTTGTGTTTAGGGTTTGAACCCTTGGGAATGCCGATGGGATTTTTTTTTCCCATTCATTTAAAAAAATGAAAACGCATTAAAATGTGGTGGGGGCCGAATGGTAGACTTAGGCAATTTTTTGCCTTATGCTTTTGAAAGCTTTTTGCCTTGTTTCAAAATTGCTAAGTCCTTCATAAAGAAACATGTGAAATGTGCCAAATCCCACATGTTATGCCTTTGACATTTAATCATGGTGCCTTAAAAACTTTGTGAATGTGCCTTCCAAGATGTGTGGAGTCCCTGATGCCCACATAGGCTGAAATTTGGGCCTTTGTTTTGCCTTTGAAAGTCAAAGAATGTTGACCAAGTGTGTGGCCTTAAGTGCAGGAGTGGAGGTAAATGGAAATGATCAAATGCCTTGGAGTTTTGTTTTGTTTAATGCTTTTGGAAGCATTTAGAGATAGCATTATATTTTGCATTTTATTTCAAAGTATAAAAACATCATTTAAGTGATTTGAAAATCACTTTCATGTTATTCATATGCAAATGTAATGTAATTTAATATTGATGGTGGGGCCTTTTTTTTTTTGCATTCTATTTTGTAATGTAAAGTAATTTGTTTATGTGATGGATTATAAATCACTTAAGCAGATTATCTTTGTTTTAATGCAAATTAATGCCTTGTGTTTTCAAAACACACATATAGCATGGGTCAAGGTTGTGGGAGACAAAATGATGACTTGCAGACATGGGGAGAGTGTGTGAGCTGTTCCTTTGACTGTTTTGGAGAGAAATGTGCTATTCTGGAGGTAGTTTTGTCACACTTTTGGCATGACTATGGTCTTGGCTTGACCTTGGACCATTTGGAGGACTTTTGGAGTGATTTTAGAAGGTTATTTTTTGGCCTCATTGCTGCATCCGACCAAAACCTTCTAGATGGACATGTGTGAGGGGATTTGATGGGTTTTGCTTAAGTAACTTCATTTTTGCATTTTGGAGTTAGTTCTTTCTTTCCAGTAGAGTGATAGCTTTGGTTTTTGGAGTTATTTTTCAGCATGGACCAGTATTGTAACTCAGATGGACTTGTTATACAGTGAGTACTTTGAATCAATAAAATAGAGCATTTTACCTTCTCATTTCATGTTTCATAGTATGCTGTTAGTGATTGATCAGTTTGTTTTGTGAAATTTATCTTTCCTTGCAAACTTGTCTCATGTTTAGGCATCTGTTTAGCAGAAAATGCATGGTAACAGGTTATAAGTTGTGTTAATCAATAGTGCTATTAGTTGTGAGACCTTTTGTTTTCCTTTTAAAAGCCCTGTTTAGAGACCTTATAAATTATTTATGTGAAATGCATGTGAAAATGAGTTGTGTAAACAGAGTTTTATGATATTGTTTTGAATGTGATAGACTATTATTAGGTCTTAGTCCGTTTTTGGTGTATCACCTTAGGTATTTTCAGTTAAAGTTCATGTTTTATGCATCTCTTACCCTTTTCTTTAGAAATCAGTAGTTAGGTGGCATCAAAAGGGGAGCTAGCCCATAATTTGGAGGTCTACTTTTGAATAGGACACCCACAGCCTAAAAGCAGTCCCATGTTATATCCAAACCTGCTAAGTTCTTTCATAGCTTGGCTTAGGGGTGCAAATTTGGATCACTAACACCTGCAATGAATTTGATAGATGAGAATATGACTAAGAGTGCTACAGATGAATCGAAGAACATTCACAGGTTTCCTAGTTTGAACTACATCCCGACTTGGGTGTTCTGGGCTGAGCGACTATGTCCTCAATCTCAAGCCAGGGAATGACTCCAAACTTGTGATTGATCGAAATGGAAGCAAGAACCCCTATAAATATTAAACAAGCTAGCCACTACAATTGTAGTGGGCCCAAAATAAAATAAAAGTTTTATTAAATTCAAATCACATTGTTGGCGCCAACTAAAATTAGTCAGCCAGAACCTAAAACTAGTTTATTTTTCAATTTAGTGTTTAAAAACACTTTTTGCTCAAAATTCCTGTCAGCCTCCTTAGCCTGATTTTGGGACATTACATTCATGCAAATGTTTGATGACAACACGTGAAAATCCACTGTTTGGCTGGTAATTGAGTGACCAATCTGGTAGATGGAGAGAAGGTTGACGGAAACATTAGGTACATAGAGAACATCATTGAATTTACCTTCATTTTAACTATCTCAGATCTCTTTCACTGTTTTCCTGGTTGAGGTGAAGTTGGATAGGATCTTCTGAGATTTTAAGGGGTTCTGGCTGTGTTGGTGCAGTTTGAATTTTTTCAGCATACTTAGAAACTATCAAATCAAAGAACATCCCCTTTCTTAAGTAGAATCTTGACAGCACTTTGGTACCAAAGTTAATGATGCAATACCAGATATTCCTGGTCACTACAGATTTACTGTTATTTCTACTCTATGCATAACTGCAAATTATTCTTCATCACTGAACCACCGTTGGACTTCTCTTCATTTTCCTTTTTCCCCCCCATACTCTAAAAATTGCCACCTATAAATAAACTATTACCATGACCCAGGCTCGCAGTCAACATTGATGTCTCAAATTTGGCTTGACCTCAAACTAGATTCTCTAACTGCCAACTGACACAGCCATTACAATTGCAGGTCATAAATTGACTGCCACAGCTGTTAGAAAAAAATATCCACTTCACTGCAGCCGTCATAACTCATATAGCTGCCAAGTTTAGCACTTTCTGGCTACAAGGTGAATAAGATTATTGAATAAGGTTGATAATCAAACCCCACGCCTACAGTAAGAACCTTTCAGAAAATAAAAAATGTCTGGAACCTGCAACACAAAAGAAAACAACATAACATAAATGCTCATTGGGAAGGTGAATAGAACGCTCTTGCATTAGTTAAAGGCTAAGCTTAGAAAGTAAAGACGAAGTGGACTAAACATCTAATAAGAGATAATACTTAATAGTTGAGGTGGCAAGTAAAGCTTACAATTTACGGGAGTGAGTCCGACTAACCAGTCAACCTAGTCTAACAGCTGACTTTTTTTAATCACAGTATTTGAGACTGAGTTACATCAACTGTTTATTCAAGTCTTAAGTAGTTAACTACCCTAACTAGATGACTACAATATTTGCCATTTAAATTAATAGAAATATGATAATATTCCTAAATTATTACAAATTAAGGTGTAAAATATAATTTAAATAAACCAAGGTGGATGAATACACCAGCCACCTTCAGTTTTAAAATTTATAATTCTGTTTTTGTTGAAAGATTTTTGTTGATGTTTTTGCCTTAACTATAGCTTTTTCTTCTATGGGTTAATGGTTACAGATGGCTGTCTATTGATGTATATAAATATTATAATTTAGATTAGATAGCTCTGAAACTTCACTATGAGATCTGCTAATGGTCTTTATATTGGAATACATGTATCTGTTTGCAGCTGAGAGGAAACGGAAAGACCACGAATCTCAACATGCTGGGAATGGACCTGCAGCTGGTTATGGGGCAACTCCTGTAAGTTTCATGTCATTTATGTTTGTGATGGAAAGAAAATCCCACAAGTTAAAAATAAAATTTATTCTTAGCTGAATGTAGAGAGAAACTCTTTCAATGTTATGTTTGAACTTGAAAGTTTTGCTTTGAGTTTTGCGCTCTGTGTTGTGAAACATGCACACTATGGTTTTTTTTGCACTTCTGGGAAACAGGTAGACACCATATAAGTGAATATTGATAGACATTAAAAGTAAGACAATTCATGAAAAGTAATATTATAATAATAGAAACATTCAAAATGGGAGGTAATATGAATGCATTATGAATAATTTTTGGATATATTGGCTTTTAAAAAATGTTACATCAGTGATCAATATTGAATTTGATTAGGGCCTAGTTGCCTGGTCCATATGATAAAAAATAGATATTGTGCAACTTATATTATTTGCTACATGTATCTAGTAGTTTCAAAGGTGTAGGAGCTAGTTGGCACTATAGAGCCTATAGAAAGCCCTGAACCAATTGAAGTCTTTACTCTTTAGAATACACTTCTCAGTACATGGCCTCATTCAGCTAGCTGAAGGGTGCGCTAGCATCATCAACCAATCTGAGAATCTTTACCAAAGGTTCAGTTGCAGTACACTCCAAAGGCAAGAGCTCAACCATACCATAGATCAGGTGGAGATTTCCTCTGATTCACTGGTTTTATCCTTTTGCTGCCATTTCCTCCTCGTTTCTGGGAATAAGTGGAAATCTGGGAAAGCGATCTATTGTAGAACAAGAGCCTGTGGTGCTTATCTCTGTTGGTTCCTGAAAAGATTCTTGTAAATAAGTGGTAGTGTTCATCTCATCTGGTTTCTTGCAGAATGGAGAAGTGGTCTACTGCTCAGAAATAAATTCGTTTCAAGTCCATTATAAGGTTATGAATGGAAAGTTGGGAGCAAAGGTAGTGATATTGAATGCATAATTACAGATAAAATTGGTCAGTCTCTAACTCCATATTTTCAAATTGCTTTGGCATGAAATCAATGCAGTGGGTTGCAGATGAAGAAAAAACAATGTAGGGTGTATCTTCATTAACATTTTACTATCTACGAGATGATTGGTTGCATTATTAGTTATTACCTGGACAACATACTGCACACCTATCTCCACATGAGATCCTTCAATACAGAAACAGAAGTGTTGCATTCTTAACATGAGCTAATGCTTTAATGGCTTTCATAAGCATGATTTCATGTGGACAAGAAAGTATATGTAGGGACTTTCTATCCAGGCCCAACAACGGCAACTGTATGAAACATTGAATTGTAGAATGTGTTGGTTTTGGCCACGTTGAAATATATGTTGCTTCGCACAAGATGGCTTTTTTTTATTTTAATTAAGAGGGGTAAAAACTCTTTTGACCCGGAGCTATGAACCGGTGAGGTCACAAACGGGGGACCTCATCCCCAATATAAATTCTCAACTATTACACCCCAATGGGGGTTGAACCTTGATGGCAAGAATAACAACACAACAACTTAACCATCACACCATGCCACTATTGGCAACTTTGCACAAGATGCTTACAATCCTAGCTGCTTCCTCATTTTCCCTTCTGCTAAACCATAAGAAAGAATGGATGCTATAGCGTGGCACCAAAAAGGGGATGTATTGCTCTTATGTACTAGGGAGATTGTACCTCAAAGTGTCATGATTATAACACTTCCAGTCAACATTTGCCATGGTAACTCTCCTGCAAATATTTATTGTGGCTTCAAATATTTGAAGATCCAGTGAAATAACTTATTGCTAAGGTAGAGGGAAACATCAGACAGCTGCCACAGTTTATCTGTCACTAGTTCCCAACTCCATGCTACACTGGTGTCTAATGAGATGAATGTGTATAACATTTTGTAACAATCCAATAATGGAATCTTTAGCTAAAATTAGTGAAGCATGTGAGTGATTGAGGTAAGGCTTTAGAATGCTCAAGCGGGTGGGGTTGGACCACCGTGGGGTGGGAGGCTATAGGGCGTGCAGGACCGACCATACTCGCCTTAGGTCGGTCCAACCCCACCAAAGGCCAACTAACTATAATCTACCTCCCTGCAGGGGGGGGCCTCCCGCCCCCCCCGGTGCCGAAGGCTGCCAACTAACTAGAATCAGGGGCCAGAGAACCACGGCTGATTCCCTCCCGCCCGGCCCGACCCACCCGCCTCCCACGAATAGAATCGGGCCAGGTCGGCCCCGAAGGGCAGGGGGGTAGGGGGGCTAGGGGCGGGCAGCTGGGTGGGTGGGAGGATATAACTCACCCAACCTTATGAAATAAGGCATTCGTTCCCGCAACTCAAAACATATCAAGAAGGTAAACCTCGGATAGGATGGTACAAATGTCAACTATGAACTTCACTCTTTAACAGCCTAAGTGGAAATGCACTTCAGCCTTCCTTCTCCACGATGCCAGCCCCGACCGGCTGAGGTTTGTCCGGAATGGCTCACTCCACCGATGACGGTGCTGTGGAGGTAAGGTCCAGCTAAGCATTGGCTAACTATATCCTGGGGTTCTAGCCATTTATCAACTGCCTTGGGTGGGTGGGAGGGCCCCCCACCCACCCTCTATAGTTTAGTTCACCGACCATATATTCCTTTTGTCCGGATGTTAGGAATAAGGTTGAGGCATGTTACGTATAGAACCATCTCCTCCCACCAGGGCTTCGCCCACCGCCATATATTTCTAGGCTGCGCGCCATTCCCGACCTGCAGAGAATGGGTAGCCCCCCCCCCGGCCAATATGGTCACCAAGACGCTCTGGGGGGTTCCCAGGGAGGGAATCGTGGTTCTGGCCCCTATGGGGTAGATTATTGTTGATAATGTCAGCCCCTACTATTCTATGGGCGTAAGCGAACTGATAGAAATCCCTACTATTCTAAGGGGGTTGGAAGGCTTCAACCTCTATAGCGGGCGGGGATTTCTAGCTATAGCAGGGAGTTCGACGAAAGTACTCTTAGAGAATGGATGTTTCTCGGCAGGGAGTAGACAACTACCTTTCTCTTCAACGGGAGGCAGGGAGACTAGATAACTATTTCGTTTCTTGCCTCTTGCCCCGGATGGACAAATAGCAGGGGTTCATCAGGAAAGAAAGAGCCTCTCATAGCAGGGGTTCATCAGGAAAGAAAGAATGTGAGCAGGCGGGGGTGCGGGCAACCCTTCTAATTGAAGTTAGTATCTCTAGGACTACCAGCCTCTTCTTCGAGGAGCCTAATTTCAGGTCCTTCCTTCCAGCCAATCTTCACTTTGGATGGTTGAATGCCCATAGAATAGTAGGGGCCTCCCATCGAGCCCATAGCCCCTAACAATCATCCAATGCTGTTAGCTATTATTTCCCCTTCTCAGTGGGGCCTGTAGACTAGTTACTCTGTGGGCTGGCCATCCTCAACTTAACCTCTGAGAACCTAACAACATATTGTGCTTTCCCACAACAGCTTCTTGAACTAGTCTGTCACCCGGCAATGAAGGACTACCGAGGGACCCCATAGCCCCTACCATAGAATTTTAGGGGCGGGGCCATAGAATTTGAGGGAATGGAGGAGGGACCCCATAGAATTTTAGGGCTAACCTTCCGACAGGACCTTCCGTGCAGGGGTGTGGGCTGGAGAATACTATCGGCACAACCGGTTCATCGGGGGTGAGGAGCTAGAAACGTTGGAAGGTGAGGGAGATGCCTACCATCTCTATATCCTCCCACCCCCCCCCTGTTCTCCTCCCATCCTATCCCATACAGGGGGTGTAGGAAGGGTAATGGGAAGGGAGTGGAATACAGATTGATGTTTCCATCCGGGGGTGAAGGGAGGCAAAGTTAACAATCCAACCCGGGGGTGAAGGACCATCCAGCCACCAGGGCTTTCCCTGCCTCCCAACAACTAGAATAAGGAGGGGGCCGGTAGAAAGTTAGGATGGCCAGCCGTGGGTGGGAGGATGGCTTCTGAACTCGGCTCCCTACTATTCTAAGGGTCTGCTACCGAGGGTGAATGCACAGACCTAGTTTCTAGTTGAGGCATGGGATTAACGATTAGTTGGTTGTGGGAGGCCCCCCCGGTATATTAGTTGTGGCGTAACATGACTACTATATCGGGCTGAGACTGTTTTTTCTCTTAGAACCTTGACCGTGTAGGCGGTCTCATCTTATTGTTTGGCTGTCCTAGAATTAATTCTAGATAGTTCCTTGTCCTGTCCAGCTAAAGAAAGTCCATCGGGGGTGGCGGAATCAAAGAAAGTCCATCCGGTATTAAAGCCGCCGCCCATCGGCCATCCTTTTTCACCAGGGTGGCATGGAGAACAGTTGTTCTTGTTAACCTGCTGTGAAAAACGGCCTGAGAAACTTTGGATGGTCTCCGCCCCACTCTCCCTCTCTGTATTTGCTCCGCCCCATGGATGGAGATTGGCTGCTTCCTTCCGGTTTCACTATTCTACTTGGTATTAGACTTCCGGTTGCCCTTATAGTTGTTACTGGACTACCGAGGGACCTAACTTGAACTCCCTCCCGAATTCAACTACCCGGTTCAGGCTGGCCAACCCCACTGAAGGCTGGCCGTAGCTCGGATGGACAAACTGCTTCCTCATTGAACCCCTACTATTTTAAGGCTCCTCTGAACTGCTTTCTCATTGAACCCCTACTATTTTAAGGGGCGGGACTGCTTTCTCATGAACTGCTGGGAGGACAAGAAACAACGGCATCTAGAATAGTAGGCCTCCTCCCACTAGAATAGTAGGCCTGGGGGTGGGATGGACAAAGCTTATTAGTTGAGGGCTAGTTGCCCATAGCCCCTAAAATTTTATGGTAGGGCCCACTGAGCATCCTCTAAATAGTTTTCCGCTACATAGAATAGTAGGGGCCCTCCCTCCCTGCTTCTCTGCGCCTGGAAGGAACCGGGTAAACTCGGCTCTCTAACTCGATCGATCGGCAACCGTGCAGGGGTGAAGGACAGGACTAGCTGCTGTCGGCTAACTCCCTGATGATGCCGCTCTACCATAGAATTTTAGGGGCCCGCCTCCGGCATAGATGGTAGTGGTGAACCCAAAGAAGTGGAAGCTATGGGTAGGAAGAGTCGTTATCCCAATCATATACCAGCACTCAAACCTACAACTCAGGAAAGGAGGCCTTTCATTGTGGCCGATACGGAGACAGTTCTAATCAATAATGTTCATGTACCCTACGCAGCGGGGTTCATAGCGCTTAGGCCGGGTGAAGATATAGGGGTCTACCCGGATTATGACTTTAAAACATATTTTAGTGAGGATGACCTCTTTCATATACCCGAATTTGAAGACAGGAGTGATCGAATGTTGTTCGACTTTCTAGAGCATTTAGCAATCCTTGCTGATCGAACTAATATTCGAACGGTTTACTTCCATAATTTCTCACGATTCGATGGGATTCTATTAATGAAATATTATGCTTCTCGTGCGGATAAGGGATACACCATCAAACCTATCATGAGGAATCTTAGACTTTACGAGTTATCAGTGTATAAGGGTAATAAACGGCTGTTCCGTCTAAGAGATTCATTAACTCTGCTACCTAGTAGTCTGGCTACATTGGCTAAGACTTTATGTCCGCAATTAGGCTCTAAAGGATCCTTCCCACATGACGAAGTGCAAGTGTCGAATCTGAAGGATCTTAGAGAGCAACTGCTGGAGTATATGATACAGGATATTCGTCTGTTAGGGGGTGTTATGCTCAAGGCACAAGAGATTTATTGGAGTCAGTACAAAGTTGATATCGAGAATTGCTTGACATTGTCAACGCTAGCTATGACCATTTATCGTACGAGCTATTACGATCCAATTAGTTGGCCTATCCATATCCCAAGCAGGAACGAAGATACATTCATTCGGCGTGGGTATTATGGAGGCCATGCTGATACGTATAAGCCATATGGTGAAAATCTGTACTACTACGACGTAAACTCATTATACCCATATATCATGAAATCTTGCCCTATGCCAGGGGGTACGCCTGTATGGCATGCTAATTTGGAAGGCCAGGAATTGTCCAACTTGTATGGATTTATTGAGGCTTATGTAGTGTGTCCTAGTACCATTAAAAGACCATTCTTACCATATAGGGATCATAATGACACTTTACTGTTCCCAACTGGTAAATTCGTTGGCGTGTATTTCAGCGAAGAATTGATTTATGCACGCGACTTAGGTTACAAGATCTTCCCAATAAGGGGCTACTTGTTTGAGAAGAAGCCTAGTCCTTTCGATAGCTTTGTGACATCCCTCTTCGGGAGAAGGCAAGAAGCTAAGCTATCCGGTGATGAAGCTATGGCTTATAGCTACAAGATCCTCATGAACTCGCTCTACGGTAGATTTGGTATAAACCCCAAAAGTACCATAACAGAGGTATGCAATAGGGATAGATATGACTATTTGACACAGAAGGACAATTTGATCTTCGGGGACAAGCTGAGCGAACAGTACTATATCGTATGCTACGTCAGCAATACCGGAAATGTAGAAGACAAAGACTGGACTCCACCAAAGATCTCGGCTGTTCAATTGGCAGCTGCTATTACAGCTCACTCCCGTATTCATATGTACAAATACATCTCCAGACCCGACTGTTACTACACCGATACTGACTCCGCCATTCTAGGAAGTCCTCTCCCAGAAGATGAAATATCTCCCACCGAATTGGGTAAGCTAAAGATAGAGCACTTTGTCAAGAGAGGCATTGGAGATAGTCTATGAAAGAGAGCACACAATGATAAACCTATATGATATACTCAAAGAATGAGATTGTATTTTTAAATATAAATAATAAAAGTGTTAAGACTTTCTTTAAAAAATTAATAAACAGATAAAAGATAGAAGGTGAAATTGTAAACAAGAATCAAAAGCAACTATACAAGATGAATAAAAAATGAACCAACATCTACTATTGACAAAAGACCTGCTCACATGTTTGTAAAGAAGCGAAAGAAAATTGTCCAAGAAGTTTATCACAAGGAATGATGGAATTGCATTAAAAATTATAGAAATAGGACAACCAAAAATATTGTTAGTTCTATGCTTTTACAGTGCTTGCCTAGAAATAGCAAAAATGTAGTACACTTTTTGTGATCTTTTAATTTTTTGCAAATATATGAGCACATTATCTTTGCTCAATGAAGATATGAGTCTTGAAATAATTAGCATCTAGAATCCTTAGCATGAAATAAAATTGTTTTCCAGCTAGAGTCCAAATGCTGAAAAAACATGCGTTATCAAGCAGTAATTTATGAAAAAAATGCAATAGTTTACATGAAGCTTGTTATGGTAATTACAGGTTGTAACTTAGATGAACTAGTTGTTAAAATCTGTGCTTTTTGAAACTAGTTCTGCTATGTGGGTACTACCTGATGATTTGAAAGAACAGTGATATGCAATGCACATTATCTGAAATATATCCCCTTTTACCTGTGTTGCACGAGGACGCGTCCCCTGTCCCAAAATGCACTGTCCCCGTCTCCAGCTGTCCCCATTACGGGGGGACACAAAGGGGACATCCCCTTGCCGTCCCGAAACATGCCAGAGAGCAGGAAACAGCAGGAAACGTCCCTGCCCGTTTGGGGACGGCTCCCCGTCCCCGGTATGGCTGGGGATGTAGGAAATGTCCCTCGTAGTCCCGGGAACGGCTAGTCGTCCCCTGCGGACAAGGAACTTCCAGCATTAAAAAAAACATTAAAAACTCGTTTTTTTTAAATTTCTTTTTGCTCTTTGAACTTTGTGACTTTTGGATACATGTTTGAGACATTTGGATATTGATAGACCATGTTTTATTGATGTTTGAGACTGCTGTTATAAATTTATAAGTTTAACAGAGAAAACATCTTACAAAAATGGTAACTCGCAGTCTTCTCTAGATTAAATAACTTGCACACCTTGTTTTTGTTGTTTCATGATATACCCAATGAGGGAAAAGTTGTGATTCTTGTCACCTTGTTTCTGTGGTATTTCTTTGGAATGTGAAAGCACTTTGAAGTGTTTCATTGTCTGCTTGATGTTCCTCCATGTTTCCTCAGCTGCCATATCTTTGCTTCCTTTGGAGGAGTTAAATGTTAAAGTTCTTAAAACATTATATTCATTAAAGCTCTCCGACTCTGCAATGTTTCTCTACTGCAGTTTATATGTCAACATGTATAATCTACATATACCATATGTACAACAATATTTTTATAACTCATATGATGTGAGTCTGCTTCCATTTTCTGATCTCTAAACTTAATTTTCAACCCACTTTGCTTATCAAGAACTAACCAGCTCTGAAATCCATGAATGCCAGGAAAACTTGTTACTTGATATAATAATCATTTAATGCCAAAGATTACCTTGATTCTGCAATATGCAGAGAACCTACATTGGTCCTAAAGTGTTGTAATGAATTAATTTAAAAATATTTGTCTGCTATTTGTCTGCTACTGAGCGGGTTCCTTTAGAAGACTCTCTATGCTATTGTTCAAGAATCAAGAATAAATACAAAGGTATGCTGTGCACAATCTGATATTTATGCAAGAATTGAAAGATATGATATGAGAGGCAAGTCTTGTTTGTAAGCTTGCTGTTCAATTGCTGTCTCTGCTGCTGATCTGTAGAAACCTCCTCCTCGTCTCTCTCCTTTTGTAAGAACACAAACTTTTAACTCATTTTTGACAGGACATCTGTCTTTTAAAATAATGCTTTAATGACATTTATTATGCTGTTATACTACCGCTCTTGTGATTTATTTACATATTGATATTGTTGTTATCAATTATTGACATATCTCTCTCTTTCCCTCTCTCTCTCTTTATAATATATTAATATGTTTTGAAAAATTCATATATATATATATATATATATATATATATATATCGCTGTCCCCTACCGTCCCCTAAAAATGGCCTCCTAGGGAATGTCCTGGAAACGTGTCCCCTGCCGTCCCCCCATCCCTGTTCCCAAAACACTGTGGAACATAGCTTTTTACTCCTTGTATTACTTATGCACATTAAATGCATTTAGTTTTATATTGTAGCACACTATTTGTACGCTATCTGTGAACTGTTTTGGAATATCCTGAAAGAATTATATTATCCAGATCCTTGGCATGACTAAAATTGTTTGCCAGCGAGAGTCCAAATGCTACAAACATATAAGTGTTATCAAGCAGTTTTTTATGAAAAAAGTGCAACAGTATAAGCTTGCTATGGTGATGACTTATGTTGTAACTTGATGAACTAACTATTAAAATCCCCTATGTTGCGTTTCAAACCTAGTTCTGTCATGTGAGTACTACCTGATGATTTGAAATAATAGTGACATGCAATGCACATTATCTGAAATATATTCCCTTTTTATTCCTCGTATTACTTATGCACAGATTCTCAAATTTTACTTTAGTTGCAATGTGCTTTTGAAGTTAAGAAGAAATCAATTGCCACCGGCCCATTGCCTAAAATATCAATGTTTGTTTATTTATAGTGCGTGTATTGTGTGCTAGTTGGCAACAATTAATAAAATACATTTTATTCTTCATGGATTGATTTGCTCCTTTTTAAACGTATTCATTTGTTGCTGTTTTATAGGCTTCTCATTCACAGTTCCAACAAGGCAAACCTGGTTCACATGAGGCGCCTGCCCCACCTAACAACATACTATTCATCCAGAATCTGCCATACGAGACAACCACTATGATGCTACAGATGTTGTTCCAACAGTACCCTGGTTTCAAGGAAGTCCGTATGATTGAGGCAAAACCTGGCATTGCCTTTGTGGAGTATGGAGACGAAATGCAATCTTCTGTAGCTATGCAAGCTCTTCAAGGCTTTAAAATCACTCCCCAAAATCCAATGCTTATTACTTATGCCAAGAAGTAGTTCTTTCATAAATATTACCAGAAATCCTGGACAGGTTATTCAGGTACACGTAATATATATTTTTGACTGTCATTGAAAATTGAAAATTCCATTATATTTGACTGTCCCATCCAGTCTTTGAAAAGGGTATTTGAATTTTTCATACAGTTATCTTGAAAACAGGTGGTGCACCCTGCATTCAAAACAGGCAGATGCAGACGTGTGAATCTGCTTATGGATAGATCTAACTTCTCCCTATATCTGTATTTTAGAATGGTTTTTTCTAAAGCATGGTGACCATCTGCGCTGGGTGAGTAAGATGTCTGTCTTACTACTGTTGGTAAAAGTTTTGTTTTAGCTATCCTGTTTTGATGTCAGAACAACATGCTAGAAATAAGGTAAAACGATTCTGAGAACAAAGAGTTACTCATATTTGGAACCTGCATTTTGAGCTAGGGTGGCGATTAGCGCTTGCAGTGCTACCTGTTTTCTTAAAATTTGTTCAGAGCTTATCAATGCTTTCCATGTTTCTTTTTGTAAAATGTTTTGTGTTTTCATTATAATGACTAGTTAAAATGTGGGTTAACTACTGCATTCAACTAAGAAATGTCTATTAGATAAACACATTTCTCGATTCCACCGTATCAGATTACTCCCTATGTGTACACTATTTATGCTCTTATTTTGGGCGCATTTCCCAACTTTCATATTTGTGCAATTAAGACGCTCTAAATTGCTATTCCACCTATCTATAAAGAAATATATTAAATTTTCGTAAATTAGGAGGAGAATCTCATGAAATCAATAAAATTAATTTACCGAGTGCCACGTAGATTGCTATGAAGATAAGTCCATATAACTACATTCTTTCTACACAAATGCCAGTAAATTCACTCTATTTTGGTTTGAAGATTCATTTTGCATATCAATAATATTGACTCCAAGGGACAAGTCACCATGACCATTCAAATGTTGTGGTGAATACACACATGTAAGCACACACACACACAAACAAAATAATGGACACACACACATGCAAGTGCGCAGAGTAAAAGACAATGTTAGAAAATTCATTTTGCAAATCAATAATATCGAAGGAATAAGTTAGCACAAACATTCAAATGTTGCTTTGACCCACGAGGATGAACCGGGTTTCTGAGGGGTGAGAAATAATATTCAAATGTTGGGCACACAGTTGTTTATAGATGGTTGCTGGTGGTCCATTCGAGCCCCACATGCTGTCATCCATTTGTCCAATTGAGCCCCTTGGATTAAAGGGACTTTACAGTGGGGTCTCAAAGCAGATTTCAATAAAACATGACTGTTATAGATGGATCAATTCCAAACTGTAAATGGTGAAATCGGTGTCATCCATTTGTCCAATTGAGCCCCTTGGATTAAAGGGACTTTACAGTGGGGTCTCAAAGCAGATTTCAATAAAACATAATGACTGTTATAGATGGATCAATTCCAAACTGTAAATGGTGAAATCGGTGTTTGGAACTTCTCACGTTTGCAAAGATAACTTTTAATGGCTTCACTGGTAGAACTCAAAATAAGTTTGCAATGTATAATTTGAAGTATAAAAATATAAAATTAATCATTTGGTTTTTACCGTGCTAATGTTGGAAATGTTACATCAATGGTTAGTAGGTCATAGTTAACAGATAAAGTTTGGTAATATTTTTGAATTTGACTATGTAAGTTTTTTCATCAACGTTCAGATCATATTTGGTGACCCATCATTAGGATGAGATAGCAAGAGGAGTAATAATCTCTTGTTATCTCATCATGATGATGGATAATGGAGTATGATTTCTCTTCTCTTGTTATCTTATCTTGATGATGGATCATGGAGTATGATCTGAAACATTGATGAAGAAAAAATATACATAATCAAACTCAAAAATACTACTACGCTTATATTAGGGACTCTGGAAATTTTGTATCTTCAAATAAAGATTAGTATGATTGGTGGTTATTGTTCGATGTACTTGTGGTTGTAATAAGTTAATGTAGTATCTTAGTTTAATTGGTAATAACTTAATAAGAAGGTTTGGTAGTTGATAGGTGGTGGTTGAATGGAGAGGCTTTTGTAAGCCATTTACCAAAGAATATAATTGATAACCCAAATAATACAATCTTATTGTGCTGTATATTATTTCAAAGCATTTTGCAGAGCATTAAAAAATGTAGATAGGCAAGACTTCTATTGTTCAATTCAAAGCTTTCAAATGGACTTGTAAAGAAAAAGGCTGTGTTACACGGGGACACGTCCCTTGCCCCAAAACCCCCTGTACCCGTCCCCATTTGTCCCGGGGATAGGGGGACGCATCGAGGACAGTCCCCGGTTGTCCCTAAATTAGGAAAATTCACAGGAAACAAAAGGGAATGTTTACTCTTGTCTGCGAACGGTCCCCCATCCCCAGGTACGACGGGGGACGTTGGAAATGTAATGTCCCCATTTTTAGCACTGCACTTTCTAGTGATTGATAGCCTATCCCCGGTGTGTTTAGGCTAGTCAGAGGCAGAATTAGGGTTTTCGACTACTTGATGGTCTCTTATGAAGATTTTGGGGTTTGCATGTTGGAGTTTGGTTGTTTGGATTTTGGATTCCTTTTGGGTTTTCAGAGAGCTTCACAGTGGTATGACATGCAATTGCGTCGGGCAACCTTTCCGGACTTACTATTTTTAGTAAGTTATGATAGCTACATCTCAGAGTTTGGGATTTTGGATTGCAGATTCTTTCTGGGTTTTCAGAAAGCTTCGCAATGGTATCGCATGCACTTTGATCCGAGCAATTTTCTGAATTTACTATTTTTAGTAAATTCTATTTTTGATAGCGGTCCAGTTGGCATCCGTTAAGCAGGGTTTCCTCTTCAAGCAATTCAGTTGGTATTGTTGATTCTTTGCCTTTTGATGCATTTTTGGAGAGAGTTATTTTAATTAAAATAATGTTATATTTTCACATTAACCCCTTGGCCTAGTTAATGACTTTAAATTATTTTAAAAAAGGGGGGTCTTGAGGGGTGGACTTCTCATCAGGAGGCTATTTTAAATATTTCTAAGGTAAAAACTAATGCTTGAGGAAGTGGATGCCTATTTGGAGGAAGAGTTTATTAGCCGATAGGCTATATATGGTGTGAGATTTAACCTGAAACTTGTCTCACGCCTCGAAACAACTCTCGGGTTGCCGTGAAACTGTCAGTAGTTTGTTGGTACTGGTTCCACCGATGAAATCAGATCTCACCTTCCTATAGCCGCTGCTTCAATCTACTTGCAATAAATGCAAAGCAAATATAAATGAACAGCAAGACAACTTGCAGCGGTTTTTTCACTCGCCTCCACTCTCCTTATTAATGACATAAAATATCCTTGCTTTTAATGTTTTCAGGTCTATAGATTTCACATATCTTGGCTTTGAATGCGTTCAAGATATGTTCAATCCCACTGCCTTTCATCACCGCCATACACCTGAGCTTTGGCATTGCCCCTCTATGGATTTGAATGGACCTTATCTTCAAACCCCTCAGCGTCAACGATTGCTATGCAGGAAACACACCGTCTCTTCCAAATTCAGAAGGAAATATCATCAACGCCTCACAATCTTCGATTTTAAGAACCCACAACAATCACATTGCTTCTAGACAAGGGAGGTTCCTCAGGCTACAACAACGGTTCAAGCAAAAAAATCGTAGCTCTAAGAAATCACAAACCCAGCTAGGAAGTTCCTGCAATTTTAGGCACTCTGTAATATTTTTCCTGCTAACTCTGCCCATTTTTTTCATCGACATCGTTGAAAGCATATCTTGAGGTTAGTCTCTTGCCTTGGTTTGAATGAGTTTTTTATGAGGGGTTTTGTATATGACCGGTTCATTTTTTTGGTGTTTTATTTCATTCTAATTTTTTATTTTTTATTTTGTTGTGGATGCCCTTCATTCTGTATTTATGGCAGCCATGCAGGGAGTCACAGGGGGCACCTGTGAAATATTATTGATCGCTCACTTTGTGTGTCCATTCATCTTGTTTCGCCTGTTGAGAAGGATCATTCGCGTCATATCGAATATCAGCTAGATCTCCATTTGTCATGATGTATTCCATAGGGTGTTGCCATAGCCAATTCAGCCTCATCTGTCAGTATCCCTAAGCTTCTAAAGTTGTTGCTGCACTCCATTAAGATGATAGTCAACATGCTTGCAAAGTTTTATTTAGCTTCATAGAAACCAACATACAAAAAATTAGCAGCAGTGTGTATACCAAGCCTGGACTTTGTACATTCAGGATCTTCTGTAAATGACTGTTTGATGCATATAGGAGAGTCCTATGGGCTGGGCTGAACAGAGTGGCAATACCATGTTACTGTCAGGTCCACTCAGGGAGTGCAGAAAAATTATTGTCTCATCGTGCTAGGAATATTGTGAAACTAGCTAGAAGGATAATATTTATATAGATGTAGGCATGTCCACAACAGTATAACAAATTTAGAACTGCTTTTTCCTTCAAAAAAGACATGGTTGCTCAAATCCGTTCTTGAAAATCTGATTCGAATTGTGATAGAAAGCATTGGTACCACTCTCTAGATGGTGATAATTTAATTTGCAGGTGAAGGTGCTAAAAGAAGAATTTGGATTTGATGATGCCTTCAATTATAAATCAGAAATAGATTGGGACGCAGTGTTGAGCAAGTAAGGTTTGAACATTCACATCTCTACTTCTGCATGGATAGTTTCATTACATGATTTACTGGCCTGCTGGAATATGGTAAGCACTAACAATGGTGTATATGAGGAGTAGGTACTTCCCAATAGGGATAGACATCTACTTTGAGAATGTTGGAGGGAGGATGCTAGAAGCTGTTCTCAACCACATCAATATGAATGCTTGCATCCACGTTTGTGGAATGATTTCTCAATATAATAAGGTAATATTCCTGTCTATAGTTATGACAATATAATTTAGGCTTTCCATTCTCATAAATAGGAATAGTGCTAATTACAAGGCTTTTCCTTATCTGGATGTAGGATTGGAAGAAACTTCTTAAACTTAGTGGTAAGATGTGCAAAGATGCAAGGATTTATTGTTGGACATCACTTAGATCACATGGATCAATTAAGAGAGGAGATGATAAGCAACATAAAACAGGGGAAGTTAAAGTACAGAGTTGAGATTAAGCAAGGTGATAGCTTCTTGGAAGCATTCAATTCTATGTTTAGTGGTAAAAACATAGGGAAAACTGTGGTCCAACTCTAAAGGGATTTACTTAACAGAAGTTCCCTTATTTTCAACTGAAACAATGGTAAAATAAAGAGAACATAAAGTAAGAAACACAAGATCATAAGAAGATCAAGAATCTACGTTAATATGAATTAAATGAATTAAGCGAGCTTTTCACAATTTTTGTTACTATGCATTAAATTACCTATTTATATGGTATACAATTTGATTGTATATATTTTAAATTATACAATTTGATTGTATATATTTTAAATTACATTTCCTTTACTTCTATATATTTTTCTATCGGCATAACCCTTGCACCCCCTGGTGCAAGTGCTAGTTTTATTAAAATGAATTAATCTCCTCATGTTTGGACGCCCAAGGAAGGAGATAATTGAAAATTAAATAAAATACAAATACAAGTGGAAAAGTGGATTTGAAATTCAATTAATTTGGGCACACTTTCTGAAGGCTTCTAGAAGTTCTTATCAAAAGCTATATAAGGAGAGGTTGGGTCTTCATTTGGATCATCTTATTTTCTATCATACTGTAATGCTGCTGAAATGCTTTTAGAGTTGCTTCGAGGAATGCATACCTCCTAGCCGTTTCTCTTGGTTTCGTGCTTGAAAGATAACACTTAGCTAAGACTATGGAGACTGCTTCTCATCCAGATTTGCATACAGAGCATCAAGGTTGAAGATTTTAGAGATTGGTCAATTTTACAGTTGCTGATTTTAGCATAGCTGGAAATAGTTTTTAATTCATAAGTCATAGAATAGATTTTATATTGTTCTGGGTAGGTTGCATCTATCATTGTCATCCTTTGGCGCCCCCTTTTGGGAAGTTTTAGATTTTAATATGCAGATTTGGATTTTATATTGCAGAAGTCATCCTTCTTGAGGCTGTGCAACATCATCTTGCCTAACAAATGTTTAGATAATTCATTGAGTTGTTGCAATTGTTTCTTGGTCATAACTTGATCGCTATCCTTCTAGGAGTTCATTGCACTTGGTCTCACGTCATTTGGTTTAGTTTTAAGAAAGTTATGAGCATTTTAGTGGGTTGTCTAGTTGCTGGTTTATGCATTTTCAGATGCTGGTATGTCAAAATCAGATTATAGAAGTGTCTTTTGGGTGGGATTTTGTGAGGATTGAGTCATTTGATGATAAAAGAGACTTAATCAATAATTGCAGCATTGAGACATTTCAATTTTAATGTTATTGGCATAAACTCTATCATATTGTAAGGCTGAACAATAGCACTGTCAGCTACCTTCATTTCTTGCTAAGTTTCATTATAATTCCCACGGTTGTGGAAGAGACTGGCCCTTGCTCAGTCTACATTGTATTTGCTTTCTGTTTCTTCGCCATATGATAGCGCCTTTCCCACTTCGGGTTAGGAATGCACATGCTTGACATTGAGATTATTTTACTTGCATAGCATCATTGTTAATAGAATCTCCACCATATGGTAGCACCTTTCCCACCTCGGGTTAGGAGTGCACATGTTTGGCGTTGAGTTTACTTTCCAGTACTGCATTCTTTACTAGTGATACTCCGCCATATGGTAGCTTCTTACCCAGCTTGGGTCGGAAAACACATTCTTGGCGTTGAGGCTTTTTTCTTCAGTTGCTGGTTTTGATTTGAGCTAACCCTAACAGGTACTTTGTGCTGTTGTGATCATCTCAAAGTTTGAAAAAAATTGGGTCGGCTCATTACAGTGGTATCAGAGCCAAGATTTTGCCATCCTGTGAAAAAGACAGAGTCAGTTGACAGATGAGTGACAGAGAAATCAGATTCTTCACCGGAGTTCAATTTAATTTTCAGAAGTTTTGAAGATGTGTTTTCTGAGGTTCAGGAATCGGGAGAAGTTAGATTTGACTATGGCATTTGATGAAGGAAAGGTTAGTTTGGCCACAAGGGATTTCATTGAGTATGTCGAACAATATAAAAGACAATGTGAGCATGAGGCTGCCATACTCCGTGAAGAATATCAAAACATGCTGGATGAGTATAGGAACAATGTTTCATTTGATTCCCATTTGAATTGTGTTGCGTTACTGAAGCCCTGAAAGTTGGATATGGTCAACTACATCAAGAAAATGATAAAAAGGGAAGCAGAACAAGCCTTGGTTGAAGAATCAAGAAAGGAAGAAGCAAAAGTGCCTATTTGTGGTTTGCAGCCCACAAACAAGCAAGTTGATGAAACTTTGCCAGTTGAAGAATGTGTGGGAGGGCCCCACAATACTTCCCGAGACTTGCATGCGATAGCAAGTGATGAAGATCAGAACATCGCAACACTCTTGAATCCTAATTTGGGTTCAGCCCATGGAGGTCTTGAGAGAAATGACTTCACAAAAGATTTTAGTAGTACTGTTGTGTGGGATGAGTTCGTTGAAGGAGGAGAGCAAGATGGAGAAAATGCTAGTGATGTCATTGAACCAGCTTATGATCATTACCATAGTGATGTTGGTGGTGATTTCGAGGTCTTTATACCTCCTCTTGTTGAAGATTTGGTGATGGATTTTCCTCTTGTTGCTGTTCCAACTTCCCAAGAATTTCCATATGAAAAAGGTATGTCAAGTGATCAAGAAGACCTCCTTGATATGCATGTGATTACTAAAGATGAGATCAGAAATATACCTATAGGTGGTGGTCACATTGAAGGAAAAAGGGATGAATTTTTCAAAACAGCAAGCATTGAAGATACTTCACTTCATTCCGGTGGTGAGACTGTTGATCTTGGGTTTGATCATGAAACCAAACCATTGGAAAGAAATATTTATGAGGATAACAATTTAAGTGAGTTGGGTGGTGACCTATTCAAAGAGTCAACACTCCAAAAGAAGCATGAAGAGCTCTTTCCTTTTGATCAAAACAATCAGCCTCTTATCATTTAGGATCCAGGTGTGAAGGCACCTAGTGAAGACAAGGAACCAGTGTGGGATGAATTTCCCTTTGATCCAGATGATGAAATGGAATTTGATGAGGACTTTATATCAACAAACAATGGTGACAACATGCTTAAGTTTGGGGTTTCCTTCAAGTTTGATCAAAGTGTTAGTGAGGTGGAAGCAGAGCTAGTGGGCCATATGGCTCTTAAAGATGGAGAGTTTGAAGGTGTTACTAAACACAAATCTGATTTGTCAATGCATGAAGCTGATTGCAAGCAATAGGTTGAAGAATTTGGGGAGTATGATGTTTTTTATGACAATGAGCATTCTCACCAAGTTGGTGGTGAAAGACAAGAATGTTGGAGTAGCTATGAGAGCAGCAAAGGCGAGAAACAAGGTTCTGATTTTCAGTTGTAGCCTATCAGCAATTCACCAACTTCACATTCTTATGAGTGGGAAGGTCAATTCATGGTGTCCGTTGACAAGGAAGTGCAAGCTCTATCCTTGTTTGATCGCACACATAGCTTGGTTGAAGAGCTTTACTAGAAGGCTCAACTTGAAGAGAAACAAAGAGGAGTGAAAGATGAAGTTGCTCTTCCCAATTTGCAACTTATTAGAGACTCATTGGAGACATTGAAGTCCAAGTACATCCACTTGATTGAAGATCGAGATCATGCCATTGAAGTTTCAAATAAGACCATTTGTGCTTTCCAAGATGAGGAGAGGAAAGTTGATGAGCTTACTCATGAACTTGAATCAACAAAGGCTATGTTAGGAGAAATTCAAATGGCATTAATGGAGGTAGAAGATCAGTTTGCTGATTTCAAACTTTCCAAGAAGCAAGAGAATGCACAAAGAGCTGAAGAAATCAAGCAAGTGATTGGAGAGCTTGATAGTCTTCAAGAGGAGTTTGATTTGAAAGCGTCACAAGGGAAATAGAAGTTGCTTGTGCAGATTTGAAGCAGCAAGATGAAAGGAATGACTTTCAAGTTTTTAACAATCCTCTCTTTGAAGTGGGTGTTGAGGCAATTCATGATAGTCCCCTCTTTGAGATGGAAGATGAAGCATTGAGTGACAATAACACGGAATGTGATCCTAATGAAGATTCCAAACACTATATGGAATGTGGTTTCCAGCTTATTGATGATTTGCAAGCAAATCATGAGGGAGGTTCGATCCTTGCAAATGACATTTTTCCAAGAAGTTTGTTGGATCAAGAATGGTTAAGCAGGATTGAGGACGCAGTTTCCACTTGGGAGCTATTGAATCAAGATGTTTTCAATGTCCTTGACATCAAAAGATTGTCCAAACATAGTTTGCTAGCTGTTGGTAACTTTATTACAGTAGCAAGGAGAGAAGATTTCAGACTTGTTACTCACAAAGTAGGGGACAAAGATGGACCTGAACATGGTGTTTGCACACTTGTCAATCCATCCCTTTTGTTGAGAGATGTTTTAGCTCATGCTAGTCTATTTTGGGAGTTGGATCTGAGGTCATCTAATGTTTCGTGCTCCAAT
>VDFB02226630.1:0-12091 GCA_007258455.2 Sequoia sempervirens | reverse complement strand
ATTGCCAGGCAGAGGAATTTCTTCATCCAGAAGAAATTACAGAGCTTCACAGAAGTTTTCTTCATCAGGGTTTCAGAGAGATATTCATCCAGGAAAGTTTGCTACATTGAGGCACCATTTTATTGAGATTCTGGAGATCACAGTAGGAGCCGTACATTTTATTTTATTTGCTAATGTTACCAGTACACAGCCGTACTTGCTGCAGGCCGTACTACCTTCATTTGGGCCGTACAATCTTCATGGTTTCAACTAGCACTTCATTCACAGAGGAAGTATTTAACTAAGGCGCATATTTACTACAAATCTGGAGATCCAGAGACTAGCCGTACTATTTATTAATCATTTGCTGCTGATATCAGGGCCGTACTGTACAGTACCAGGCCGTACCAGCTATTAAAGGGCGGATCTTCAAGGGCAAACCAAACGCCTTACTTTCAGGCTTTTCATCTTCACAGTTGAGGGCGCCTGTGCATCTGGAGTCTTTTGACAACTTCTAACAGAGGGAGAATACACCTCAAATAGCCGTACAGATATCATTCATTCTCTAGGGCGGCTGAAATCAGGTTCTTCTAAATATTGCAAATTTATTGTATTTTCCTTATGCATGTTAAAAATCCAGTGTTGTAATGTTTTGGAAAGCACAATAAACGTACTGGTTAGCTATTCATTAGCTATTTGCTTCTTGTTAGCAACTATATGATTTTATTTGAATTTATTATTCAATCTTGGCAAAAATCGCAATTTTCTTGTATTGCTCAAAAACCCCAAAAAACGTCAAAACATCAAAACATTCAGGAAAACACAGAAAACCATCAGATTCAGAAACAGAGGGAAACGAGGGTTTCTACAAAAACCATATCTGTTGTTGGTTCTCTTATGGAAAAAAAAATAACCATGCTTCAATGGATTATTCTTAAACTACTTGTTGTACCCCAAATTAAAAATTTTGCTACACTTAGGCATTTTGAAGAAATGGGTAAAAGTCTTGTCAAAATTGTCAAAAAAAAGTCAAAATTGGGGTTTGCATGTCTTGCATGAGGGTCAAAAACTCGAAATTTCCAAAATCTGACGAGCTGGGTTTGCTCAGAGCAACCAAGTCTACAAAACCTAGATCTCAATTTTTCAACCCTAATGAAAATTTCTATTTTGGAACTTCCCAAAAATAGAACTTTTTCTAGGTTTTTATGGGTTTCTTTCAAAATGGATGTTGGCAAATTTTCAAACAATAGAAAGTTTGGTCGCTAGGGTTCAAACTGATTTTGATTGGTAAAAATACTTCCTCATCAAGCTGGTGCAGTCAGAATCACAAAAGGATCAGTTTTGCCCTAGTGGGTCTATTCTGCTTTTTCAAAAGTTGTTTCAGGAGCTCCAAGGCCATTAATGGAGGTCAGTTAGCTGCCAAGTGTTAGATTCAAACATTCAAGCACTGAACAAAAGATGAGAAATGATGAGCGTGCACGCAGAGCGAAGAATGGAAGAGGGAGGCTGTGAAAGTTGAAAATGCCAAATTTTGACTAAGTCTAGAAGCTTCAAACGCCCTAGCTCAGTCTAGGCACCCAAACACTCATGCCTTAGAAAATTTTCAATCTCCAGCAACTAGGAAAAAGGCAAGCACGTCAAATGAAGGAGGAAGTTGAAATTTGCAAAATAAAAACCAAGTTTGCCAAACATGGGCACACCATAAGGAGATAGGCACCCAACTTTTCAAGGCATCAAATGGTGAAATTAGGGTTTGTGCTCCTAGACAATGTTGCTCAAAATCTTCTCAGCTCCACAGTGAGTCCAACAGCACAATCATCAGGTCAACCAGTCATCCAGAATTTGAGGTCAAACGGAGAGGTTTCAACCAAGAAACAAAATGCAAACCATGAAAATATCAGAAAATAATTGTAATGTCCCTTCTTTCCTTGGGACACGATTGTTGAGATTTCACAAGTTTGACGTTGCTTCTTGACAAACTAATTTGGATAAGGGATTTAAATGTCTGATCTAATGTTTGTATCTCCTTGTGAAGACATCAATATGCTCCCAGCAATTTAGATATAGAACCTAATTCAAAGTCATGGTAACTTAATATTCACATATGAGCCAGGCTGTATTCAGATATGGTTTCCTATATTTCTACACTCCTTATTGATCTTCATATATGTATATTTTACTACGATCTTCTTCCCCTATTTGCATATGAGGATCTGCAGACTAACATGGGATAAATAGATGCCTTAATGTAGAATGATGCTTCAGAATATGGTCTTAATTGCTTATGAGTTCCATCAAACTATTGGGCGTAGGCTTTTGAGAGATCACTTGTTCGACTGTAGAATATATATAAATCTGTTAATCTCCCTTCCAAATCTGATTACTATCATGCACAATATTTCTCACAAGTCTGATCCAATCTATGCACCAATTCTTTTCAGACAACTGATCATAATCAGGGCATTATTTTCACATAATTTTTGACCTTACCATCTGCTCACATTCACTTTACAATCTGTTCTTATTCTTCACATATATTCACTATATATATTTGTTTTTATCATTCATACGTGGGCTGCATATGCACTCTAAATAAACCTGAGTTACACTTCATATTTCTGCCCTTTTATCTTTTTTTTATCTGCTCTTTTACTCAGAAAATAAATCGTTGAACTATATCCTTAAATCCACATTTCATATCTCATTTTTATATCTTCAAATCTAAAGTGAAGAGAGACATCTTTTCAAAAAGATACAACTTCTTGAATAGTCATGACCTTTCTTAAATATCTATCGTTGCCCTTAACACTTTGACTAATATGAATTGCTGCCTTTTTATTAGTTATTCACTACATATTATAAATCTTTGCAATTGTTATTATTCCTTTAACATAGGCGATTAGTATTTATTTATAAATCTTAATCGCTGCCTTTAATATTGGATCGCTTCTTTTAATACTTATTCATTTGTTGATGTCTCTTCATATTTTCTAACATTTCACCTTCTAACATTAGCTACATATTAATGAAGCCTTCTTTTATATCTGCCTCTTATGGTCGGCTAGCATAGGGAGTATTAACTTTGTTTATTTTGTTTAAATCTTTAATTTAAACATGTTCTAAATCTGTCTTCCATTAATATATGCTTCTTAAAATCTGTCTTTCAATATATATTATTATATTTTATATTATATGCCTCTTAAAATATATTTGTTATTATTTATATTATAATAATATTTAAATTATTAGAATTCATATTTTAATATTTATGATATTATCTTTGATTATTTAATTATAATATTATGTTGTGATAATTATAATTAAATTACTAATGCTTATACTTTTACTATGTTTTTATCTTATTTACTTATTTCAATTGTTATCTTAGTGTTGTGATTCCGGGGACATGACAATAATCTAAGTCTAGGAACTTTGGGTGCCCCAAGTGGCCAAGGGTGCCCAACCTTTTGGAAGACCTAATCCAACAATTAGGGTTTGCTAATATGCTCATTGTCTTCAATGATTCTGCCAACTTCGCAGTGGATGTCTTCGTCAGATCACCAGACTTGTTAATCACCGGCAAATCCAGATCAAACGGAAGGTATAACATGTTGATGTTCAGCGTCTGGAAGATTACTTCCAGCATCAACTTGTGACAATAAATTTAAATATAGCCTTTGGCTATTCAAATTTATCTAAAGTCATTATATTTAAATCATGAGGCGCCTCATTCACCATGCAGTATTTATATTATTAATAATCAATATTTAATTATTAATTAAAGCCGACTTTGTGAAAGTCGCAATTTCTCTAGCAGCCGACTTAATTAATAGTCATGTATTTTCTTTTGGGGCCGACTTCTATTATGAAGAGACACGTCCTCTCTCCCTTGCGTATAAATACAAGAGGATGATCATTCATTTGATCATCAAGTTCAATCATTATAATTCGCATATCAAGGAGAAGTTCGCACTTACAGCAGATTGTAATTCTGTAGCAGTAGATCGACTTCAAGGAGAAATATATTATTCTGTGGCAGATCTCTGCTCTTATTCTATCAATATATAGGAGATATATTGGTTGGGTTTTTCTCCCTCAAGTTGGAGGGTTTTCCTAGGGTATCTTGCTGTGTCTGTTCTCTTATGTGTTGTATTCTCTGATTAATTTCAGTTTTGATTATCTGATCATTAAAAACTAACATGGTATCAGAGCAGGTTTGAAGAAGATCTTGATTAGATTTAGTATTGCAGCGACACTCTTATTACAACATCACATGAAAGTCCGTGATGATTTTTCTTGTACTTTTGTTTTCACCCTCTAGGAGAGCCATGGTGAACGTCGCGATGAGGTGACATCATGTTGAGTGATGAGCACTTGTACATACCATACATGGGTGTAGCCATGATGGTTGATATCACGATAAGGTGATATCTTTTGATACCATTCATGGGAGTAGCCATAATGGTTAATATCACGATGGGGTGATATGCTATCACGATGAGGTGATATGCTTCTTTTCACACATGGGTGTAGCCATGGTGTTTGTCATCACGATGAGGTGATATGACTTATTCAGTTGGAAGTACTCCTCCCTAACTGAGAGGAAGTGTTGATGTTCAACATCTGGATGATTACTTCCAGCATCAACTTGTGAAGATAAATTTAAATATAGCCTTTGGCTATTCAAATTTATCTAAAGTCATTATATTTAAATTATGAGGAGGTGCCTCATTTACCATGCAGTATTTATATTATTAATAATTAATATTTAATTATTAATTAAAGCCAACTTTGTGAAAGTTGCGATTTCTCTAGAAGCCGACTTAATTAATAGTCATGTCTTTTCTTTTGGGGCTGACTTCTATTATGAAGAGACACGTCCTTCTCTCTCCCTTGCCTATAAATACAAGAGGATGATCATTCATTTGATCATCAAGTTCAATCATTATAATTCGCATATCAAGGAGAAGTTCGCACTTACAGCAGATTGTAATTTTGTAGTAGCAGATCGACTTCAAGGAGAAATATAGTATTTTGTATTTCGCATCTAAGAGAGGTGTTGTCATTCATTGTATCAAATAGGCATTGTGTTATGCCTGATTGGCTGGGTTTTTCTCCCTCAAGTTGGAGGGTTTTCCCAGGGTATCTTGCTGTGTCTATTGTCTTATGTGCTACATTTTCTGATTACTTTCAGTTTTGATTATCTGATCATTAAAAACTAACATAACATGAAGGTTCAAGTTTGAAGAATGAAAATCTTGTGAAAATGTCTAAGTCTGGTAATAATGGGCGCCCCAAAAGGAGAAGGGCGCCCAAGCTATTGAGGGCCTAAATGGGTGAATTTGCAATCAAAGCCCCCAACATGACTTCTTTAGTCTTGATCAAGCTTTCCAACGGAACCATCAGCAAGTCCATCAGAGTTGATAATCACCAGATATTGAAGGTGGAACAAAGGGAGAAACATGAGCAAAATGTTAAAAGTCAAAAGCAAAGGTGAAAATCTCAGAATAAAATCTAACTTTGGAAGAGTTGGGCGCCCCAGCTAGCCAGGGGCGCCCAAGCTTTTGAGGCCTCAAACTAACTTTTCCAAAGATGCAGCATCCAAAAGACCCCCCTCAGAATCAGTCAAGCTATCCAACAAATTCAACAGCCAGTTGATCCAATCAGTCTAGCTCCAGGAATCACGAATTCTTCAAAAGATCAAGGGAGACAGGCAAGAACTTGAAGGACATAAAATGGCTAACACTGGTAATGGTGGGCGCCCCAGAAAGAGATAGGCGCCCATGATTTTGGAGATCAAAATGAAGTTTTTAGCCAAAGTTGCCTCCAGATCAATCTCTCCAAATTCGATCAAGCTCTATGATGGATCACTTAGCTCATCCGTAGGATCAATCTGGAGGCCAAAACTCAAAGTCAAACTAGGGTCCAAAATCAAGAAAAAGTTGAAACTGTCAGAAAAATGACTAAGTCTGAAGAAGAGAGGCGCCTCCAACCAAGAAGGGTGCCCAAGTTCACATGCCTTAGCCAAATTTTTCAAATTTTCAAATTTTCAAGAAGAAGAAAAAACATCCAAGTTCAATGCACAAGCTTAGGATAGGCTTCGAAGGATTAAAAGCAAAAGAAAGCAAATTTTCTCAAGCCTCAACTTATTTAAGACATCTTTGCCTTTCATTTCTCATAATTTTTGTAGGTCGCGTCCAAGGAAGAGGAGAGCAAACATAAGATTCTTCAGTTCGAGTTCAAGAACCAAAACTCAATGCTTTTCACAATTCATTATATTTTCAGATCGGTACAAAAGAGCTACTTTCTCTGTCACTTTCTTCCAAATCAATTTCCTAAAGGAGGTCCAAGATTTTGGGTTTTAGCGATGCCGGTCATCTGATTCAAATTTTGAACAATTTTGAAGAAATTTTCAAAGTTGCAGCAACTTTGCTTTTTCATGTAATCAAGGAATCATCAAAATTTTCAAAGATTTGATCATGCAGATTAATCAAAACATACTTCAGACAAAACCTAGGTCTCATTTTTAAAAAATTTGATTCTACGGGTTTTTGTTGCTCAATCAACCTTGAGTATTTTCAACATCCAGAATATTTGGGTTCATCTCAAATGTATGGAATAAAACAGTTCCATTTTTAATCAACAAGAAAAATCTCACAGAGATGGTTTACTTCATTTTGGATCCAACATAAAATTTTCAAGCAGACGATCTTGGGTCTTCTTGTATAAAATTCTAAACTTCATTATATCTCATAAAGATTTGAAAATTTGTCAGTTTGAGAAAAGCTCTATTAAACAAAAATTGAAAGTTTACAAAACTTACTTCATATATAGGCAAGTTTATAGTCAATCTTCAAGGTTTTCAGTATGGAGTACACTCCCCTTGAGTTCAAGACCAAATCAGTGCTATATCACAACTTCATCAAAACAACTGAAACTGACTTGCATCACATCAAACCAGTGTTAAATATGCGTGAATTGGAAGATGCAGGCAATGTTGCAATCAGGCACCTTGGTCACTTCGAACTACTTGCAGCAGCATCCATTCCCATTTCAATACAAAGTTTAGAGTTTGTAATTGCTTGCATCAAGCATTACAATCCTACAACACGAGAGATTTAGTCGGTAGATGATAGAGTGATGTGCAGCCTGAAACCAGACATGATTGAAAAATGCTTCTCAATACCACCTTGGGCTGAAAGTGTAAATATCTCCACAAAAGAGTGTGGAAGGGTGTGGGAAATGCACAAGGAGAAATACAGCAAGAAAGTTGCACAAAAGTGGATGAAAGAAAAACATAAAACTTTTCCCAAGAACATTGGACGTGGTGAATTCAAGGATGAGATTGCAATCATGATCACCCTGCTCAACTGGATCACTGGTCAAGCAGATGCTACGGAATTCCAGCCTTGGATGTTCTATGTTATACCTCATATCATGAAGAAAACAGAATTCTATGATTGGCCAACATTGATTAGTGATAGCCTTCATCAACAAATAACTGAATACTTCCAAATTCATGAGTTCCACACGATTTCCTACCTTGTCTACCTAGTGGCCTTCCAAGGCAAATTCAGAGCGTTGAATACTGTGGGATCTTTGGATGTACAACATGTCTACAATTATTACCCTCAACTAGAGTTCACAAAGTCATCACATCATTACAAAAGGGTAAACGAGGCTTTCCTGATGCATATAGTGTGAGACCTAGATAATGAGTTGCACATATGTATTTCATCAACTGCCAAAGCAGCAATGGCGGAGTGGGCAGATTGGTTTATTCAATTTCCTACCTTCACCTACATAAGAGTTTACGGCTTCTCCAGTGCTCCACTCATGTTGTCAAGGTATCCATCAAATGAAGTGGTTTTGATGGAATTCCTAAGGAAAGTATATGATGTCCATATCTTCTTGCGGAATAGAAAGAAATCCGCCTTCAGTTTTCCATCTAAGTTGGGAATTTACAAATGCAAATTGTCAGCAGATGCCAAGTCCATGGTGATAAGTTGGCTAAACTTGGTCTCAAGCCATACAACGAGAGATGGTCTTACGACCCTCATGGTGTCTTCGCATCCCGACTTGGTCAAAACTATGCCCATGTATCCACACTTGAAGATTTTTGGGCCAACTACAGAGATGAGTTCAGTAAAGGAGGCGCAGTTACAACAGACTTACTCTCCATCAGATGAAAGATTGCTTGTCAAAGGATATTGAGGGATTATATGATGATGATGGAGATGTAGTTCTTCTAGCATACACTCGAAACCAAATTGAACAACAACCTCTTCCACAGGTCAATTGGGCCAACAAAGAAAGCATCTCAGTGGAAGAAAGGACCAGCCAAGTCATTGAACACAAGACTTTCTTAGTCCTCAAGAGGAAGAAATCCATTCCAGTAGCAGAGCCGCCAAGAATACAGTCATCACTTCCCTCTTCTTCTAGAGCACAACCAAAGATGAAGGGTATAAGTCAACCTCAAGAAGGTGTAAAGGGCAGCAGATCAACAAAGAAAATAAGGAGAAGGTTGGACTTCTCAAATCTAGTCATACAGGAGCAAGCAACAGTTGAAGCAAAAGCTCCTCCAGAAGAGTTTGTGCCTCAAAAAGAAACAAAGATCGTGCCTTTGACACATGATCCTCCACCATCTCCAAAGTCTTCACCAATTCACATTGATTCAGAAGATGAAGTAGGAGAAGCTGCAGTTGAACCTCCCATTGAAGTTAGTAGAGATACCACATCTTGGCTTGAGAGCTCCCTGGGAAGGAAGAGAAGGAGACCCTCATATCAGCTGAACTTTGATGATCTTGACAACATTTACCAGGAGGCACCTAAGAATAAAGAAAAGAAACAAATTCACTTTGAAAGGAATCCAAATGGTGAGATGATCATGGAGACCACTACACCTCCAGAAGATAGAAATATCGATAAAGTGGATGTAGATGATTTTTTCATAGTTAAAGCTAATCTTGGTAAAAGCACTAGGCACGCGGATGTGAGTTTGTTCAAAGTTGCATCTGAAAGTCTTCAAGAAAGAGTGCTTAAAGATGGGCAAGATAAGGCAGCCCTAAGGCTGAAATCTGGCAACTCAGGCTATATATTTCTAATCTTGTTCATGGCACATCGCAAACTACTCAATTGCTGCCCCAAGTTCTAGAGACACCAGTTGAGGCAATTGGTGATATATGGAAAGCAAACACAAGAATGGATTGAAGAGTTCATCACCAGAGGTAGAGGTATCCTTGCACAGATATATCAGCTAAAGGATAATGCTCATAACTTACGCCAAGGGATCCCCAAGGATTTGAGCAGTTGATAGCAGAGGTGAAACCTAGGCACAAAATCATCATGGCAGATTTGGATATGGCATATGGCTCAATGGTTTCAAGAGAACACAAGAGACAAATCCTTGCATGGAAAGAACATCACCTCTTCAAGGTGAAAACTTATGAAAGGATATATGAAGAGTTTATTGCATATAGACAAAAGGTTGTTGATGCTCTCCAGTTCATAAGAGACTTTGTTTTAGAGATCCCTTGTCAATATTGTCATGATGATGGTTCCTACATTGGACTTGTCAAGGTACAAGCTGAGTTCCAGAACGTTGTTCGTGGTAGCGATGGCAGTGATCCTGTTGCTAGGAAGATGAGTCAGATTTCCATGATGTCGGCGAGGTTCGAGAAAGCGGCCAATGAGGTCGAAGATTTTCTGAGATCAATTGCAGATGGCGAAGAAATCCTGGAAAAGCAGAACTTTGCTATAGATAGTATCAATGCTCCTGATAGAGATACAATTTCCCACTTTTTAACGGATGTGGTGGAGATTTAAAGCAACAATCATCTAGAAGCTTTCTTCCAGCTTTCTTTCTATTCTTGTCTCAATTCTTATCCACTCTCTGAAGAAGAGAATGAAAACAAATTGTAATAGTTGGCATTTCCTGTTTTTATGCTTTATTAGGTGGTTTGATGTTTATCTTGTTTAGTTTTAGAAATAAAGCTTGCATGTTGGCAAGCCTTAGTTGTAAAAGCAAGAAGATTTTAGGGTTCCCTACTCCTCTGCTTGTGTATAAATAAGGGCAGCCTTGCCCATTATTTTCTTAACCGTGCTTGTGATAACAAATTGCTGAGCCTATTTTGCTTGCAAGTTGTTGTTTAGTTTCAGTTCACTTTGTGTAAGAACAAGTTTGCAAGTCTCTTTTAGCTGCAAGTTCTTGTTCAGTGCATGTGTCTTATGTCAATGTATTCTAGTTTGATGGCTAAACTGTAAGCCTATTTTGCTACAATCCTGCTGTCCTAGAAGTGTAATCTTTTGTTCTTGAAATTTGAGGAAATAAAGTCTTGTGCCTGCTTTGCTGCCCTGATATAAAGTCTCAAATTTCCGTTTATTGTGTTATGCTTATATGATCTCTATTTCAGCTTGCATTGAAAGTAAGTAGATGTATGTTGGAAGAAAATTTTATCCAAGTATTTGTGTCAGAGAATCCTTCCTTGTTCATTTCTAACTCTCTTGCTTTGCATTTACTTGAGAAGTTAGAAACGTCATTATAGTAGGCTTAGTCGTAGTTGAACTTCTAAAACAGAGAATCTCAGCTACGACGCTTGAGTTTTATAACCTTGTGCTCTTAGCTAAACAAAAAGATAGACAGATTAGTTTTAATTTACTTTCTTGAACATCAGCAAAGAGGGAGCTTCCCCTCCTAATTCAAAGAGCAGTTTATTTGTGCATAGCTGTTCGTTTCTAATCCGCATTCCAGAGGTGCGAATTGAAACGCCAACACTACTTCAAAAGGTGAAGTCTTAATTCTTAATGTTGTAATAAAACTGGCTAATTTTAGCCAGAGCAGAATGAGTAACATGCAATTATACTTGTTTGTTCATTTATTTACAGCGCTTCTTACATAACGTGTTAAATATGCTTAATGCATAGTTGATGTATGTATATGGTGTAAGAGTTTCTATTGAAAACAAGCAATAGAGAGATACCAAGCTTTAACATGAATTTTTTTCATCCCTTGAAAAAGGTAATGTGTATACATGGAAACATACATTTTGAGTTTTCGAGATTATTTTTACCTTCTAAATTTTTCATCCCTTGAAAAAGGTAATGTGTATACATGGAACATACTCTATGACTTCCATTGGTGAAATTGATAAATTTTAATGATAAAAGTGGCTACAAAATGTATAAACATTTATTGACCTAACCATTTAATTTATTCCATTTAATAGAATTAGGACTGTTACTCATTGTACATGTACTTTCAAATGCTCAATATAAACATTAATCTTCCTAGTAATCTCCCTCCCCTTAACCGTCATTTGGCTAATCACTCCAAGAATGATTCTAAATTTGAAAGCATATATGCCACTCGTTTCAGTGCAGCATAATGTATTCTTCATCTTTCACCTTCCAGTTAAACTCTTGGTGTCCCTCTATCCTATAGTGCATGCAACAACATCTCACAAGTGTAATCATGTATCACACTGAGAAACATGTTGCACGGTGGTGTGGCTATTTCTCAGTCATTCCTAATTGTCTTCATGATAAACAAGTGTCTTCATAGCTAAGAAACAGACATTTCCATCAGCTATTGCAGGTTGTTTCCAAGCCACATCAGCTTGCACAAACACAATTTATCAATGCTGATAGTTTAAGAAGGAAGAGTAAGGACATCTTACCAAACACTTTTTGCAGCAATGTATTCTCACAAAACTAAAACAGAAATTAAGTAAACCTCAGAAGTTCAAAGAACCAAAGACCTCAATTGCACTCTGCTTGTATTAATTTCCATCAATATGTGGTTTTTCAACCTAATACCAAGGTTGTGTTAGCCAAAGATAAAATTCATCTTACAAAACCATTTTTTAAAGAATTCTAAAATATATAGAAAGAATATCTTTAAAATATCACAATATATTCCAATTTATCTTTTCTCAGAAAGGTTCCCAACATTTTTTTCAAAATATCATGGATTTTTCAAAATAACTTTGACTATGACTTTGACCGAAACTTTCACCAATATATTGTGATATTATTGGCAATGTATCATTAGTAAAATCACAATAAATTAGTGTTTTTTTTCTTCTCTTTTTTCTACATAAGCATCAGACCTGCG
>VDFB02226628.1:0-11480 GCA_007258455.2 Sequoia sempervirens | reverse complement strand
TTCTAGTGTATCAGTCCCATTCCACTTTTTTGGGAATTCAAAGTTTAGATATATGCTCCAATCTCCACTCTTTCCTTCCAAATTGATTTTTCGTGTCCAAATCTGTAAAAATACCTACAAAACAAAATATAGACTTGATTTTATTATGGGGGGTTTGCCTCAGTCAAACCCCTAGTTTGGTGGTTAAACCTTGATAGAAACAATGAAACTTGAATGTGAATGTGAACATAAACCCTAACCTTAAGTGTGTCTAAGACTAGGAAATCTGAAATGCAATGAAACCCTATTCTAATGTGCTAGAATGACATGCATGAATGAAACATGAATATGAATAACTCACTTTGAGAGATCTCTAATCACCCAAATGATCCCCAATGATGCTTTTACCTTCCTTAGGCTAAAAGTAGAGTGACAATGGAGGATGGAATCACTTAGGAAACAAGTCATTAGGCTTGGATTGATGGCTACTTGCATCTCCCCAACCTAGAATCAATCATGATTCACCATAGACAACCATGATAAACCCTTGACAATGCTAGATCTTGAATGAAAGTGAGCTTGAAGACCTACAAAAACACTCTAATGCTACTCCAAGAATTCAACTTTACTTGCTTTTGAAACTTGAATACTCTTATGAAAGAATGCTTGAAGACTCTTGAATGCTTGGATATTGAAATTGCTATTGAATTTTTTACTTAGATGAAATAATGAATTAGAATCTTGCTTATATAGAAATTTACATCTAATTTACTGTTATTTAGATCTCAAAAGCTGACATCAACCAAAAATTTGATTTAAAAAGTTGATTTTACCACTCAAACTCTAAAAAATACCCAAATGGGACTTATACACCACATTTGGCGTATAGGTCCTACCTAGGGGGACTCATACGCCAAAGGTGGTGTATGAGTCCCACCCTAGATTTTTGGGGTTGGTTAATATTTTAAGTGTTTTTGATGATTTTTTCAGGTTTTTAGTTGCAACAAGCCTTGAGATCTGAAATAATGGGTCTTAGGGGCCTATTAATGGTGAATTAAAGGGTATTTAATGCAAGGGTACCAAAATAGGTCCAAATTAGGAAAGGGATTGTACTATCCCCAAGAAGGGAGTACAATTTCTGTTTCAACATTTAGCCCCCACTCAAGCCCCATATGACTCTACGTGCATATGCAAGCTAAAGTAATATGATCAGTACACTTTATTTCATAAAAGGATACTCATATGGATTTATTCATAACATGGGAGAATGAAGCCCCTACTATATCTATCTGCAAAACCATAATGTTAGGAACCAAATCCTTCAACACAAATTTTTTAGTTGTCCAAAATTCCTCCTATCTAACTTCTTCTAGAAATCAAATTCGAGGGTAGATGTATGCCCCCCTTGATTCCACTTTCTTTTCAGAGGTGGAATCAAGGTAGCAGTCTAACCACATCAAATAAGGTAAGTCCTATCATAGGGTATTTCCAAGTACCATACCACATAATGATAAACATTTGATGAGGATGAGAGTGGAATCACAATTCCAATGCAACAAACAGTGTCAAAAATGGAGCTCTCGAGCTCTCGTTATGCTAATTTGAATGAAAGGCACTTTTAACCCTAATATAGTAAAAACCCTAATTTTTAGCATGTATAAGAGTAAAAAGTGAAGTAATTTCTAATTATTTTGTCTTTTACTTTCTTGTAGCTTGAATTTGGTGGAGAGTGACTAAAGATGCCGAGACGATGAGAGTGCAAGCCCCAGAGACTAGATGTTCTATGAGAGAAGGTAGCTTGCGGCGAGCTACAGTATCAGGTGAGTTGATTTTTCTACCTTAGCTTTGTCCTTACACCTTTATTTTATTTTTTGTATGCATTTCTAGATTGATTTAGGACCCTAGAAGAAAATTTTTCAAAGCATCCCTTTTTTCACAAAGTGTCCCCTTTTTTCACAAAGCGTCCCTTTTTTTCACAAAGTGTCCCCTTTTTTTTGCAAAGTGTCCCTTTTTGTCGCAAAGTGTCCCGTTTTGTCGCGAAGTGTCCCACTTTTTTGCAAAGTGTCCTATTTCTTCATGAAGTGTTGCAAAATGGAAATAATGTGTCAAGTATCTTTAGGAAAGTGCACTAGAACAACTTTATCACACTTTTTAATTGTTGATGTATAGATTTAAGAGTTTAGAATGCTTATAGGACATATTTTTACCTTTTTGTTAGATCTCACCGAGGTCACAACAACATCTCAATGACAGATAGTTATGTCACTTACAAGACTTAGCCCTGACATTTTCAATGGAGGAGATAGAGATATTACAAATGATAGGCTTGTACTGGGCATAACTCATACCCCCCATGAGGTACCATGATGCTATGGTGATGGACTTGGTAGAGTGGTGGGATGCAGATATATGCACGTTTCCTTGCCTGATAGGTGAGATGATGATCACTTTAGCGAACATCCATCACATTCTCTGAGTTCTGATTTAGGGCGAGAGGGTACATTTTTTAGGGGATCAATCATTTCATGAGATGAAATACAATATACAATACTATCTTGGAGGTCCAATTCATGATGACATCATGGGGCCATGGATAGAGGTATCATGGCTGCTATATTTGTGAGCTCCACTTGTGGTGCAGATTATGATGTTTATTGTGGAACTAGTACTCATCCCTAATGGCTGGGGGAGCACATCTAGAGGGAGGACTAGTTCATATGATTCGATAGATGGAAGGGTAGAGGAATGCATATGCCTGAGGGCATATTATCCTTGCACACTTGTACTATGATCTAGGGAGATTTTCATTCAACATGGTCGATAGTATGGTGCACTATAAACTACTGCAAGTGTGGTTCCTGGAGTATATCACATGCACTAGGTTGATAGGGTTTCCATGTACATCATCCCTAGGATACCCTCATGCATTCAACTATCCTCTGAGGTAGTTATGGCAATATGAAGATTTACATTTTGGAGAGTTATATTTGATTGACTAGATGAGAAGGAGATCATATGGAGACCATACCAACTTATACCATAGTGGTTGGATGAGACTCATTAGTTGAAGAGATTATAGATAGATAGATTTCTGATAGGTAGACATGATTATGTAGTGTGACCCTTCTACTATGATTGTGTCATGCGATAGTTTGGAAAGGTACAGGTGCCACCCATGGCACAACCCTTATTTAGGAGATTAGTACGGAGTTCCCAGAGGCCTAGCGACACTAGCATATTCACCACTGATGATGTTGTCTATAGTGACTCCAATTACAAGGATCATGATATGCCCCCAGTCTTCGACATTGATGATGTTGGTACCATAGATGCGTACAAGGAGTATAGGGAAGTAGCATGACCAACTCTTGTATTTTTTATGGATGAGTTGATAGGATATGCATGGCCACTCTTGGATCAGAGAGAGGAGGAGGAGGATAGAGCTAAGGATACATGGGTCAGGCTTGTAGACTTATTCATAGATGTGATAGATGAGGATTATGAGAAGGCTATAGATCCTAATTCTGATGGCTAGGGGGAGGATGAGGAGGAGGAGCAGTTGATGAATGAGAGGGATGATACAATAGATGAGGATCTAGTGGGTCATGAGTGAAGAGATCCAACTCCCTCTCATGTGACTAGATCATTGGTGCAGAGCACTTAATGGATTTTATGCCGCCATGAGGCCATTTTGTAAAATTTGATTTAGTTTTATGTTTGAAGTATGTAATAAGGTAATTTAGACCATATTTAATGTGTTTGAGTCAGTAAATAGGTTATTAGGTGGGTCATGAGTTCATTTTTACAAATGTTGTCAAAAAAGTAAAAAATTGTCAAATTGCAAAATTGCAAAAATGAGGAATATGAAGGGTCATTGTGGGAAAAGAAGTTATTTGGTTATTGAAACTCAAGGGTCAGTTGGGAAATTGATGAAATATGTTTAAATTAAGCCTTGGAGGGTCTAATCCAAGGAGGAAGAGGTGGTTGTTACATTTTGAAGTGAAATTAATAAAAGACCTCTTTGTTTTCTACATTTCTGAACATTAAATTGTTGTTTCAGAGCTTGGTACGGCCATGTACAGAGTTTTTATGACTTATAGTTTATTTTAATGGATGGAGAATTGAATTATATTTCTATGGTTTTTTTCTCATCGAATTTCATTGAGTTTTGAGTGTTTTATGGTCATTTTACTCAAGACAGGTTTGCAGAATTAGGCCTTTGGGACAGCGTAGCAGCAAGTTTTTGAGGGATACATTCCAAAGTAACCCCACTTGAATTTAATATATGTTATATAAGGGCTTAATGGGTATCCAAATCAGTTTTTAGATCGTGGTTTTGAGTTTTCTTCTAAAAATTATGTCAAAATTACCTTATTTGCTGCTCTCATCAAAGCATAGTGAAAGATTGTGAGAAAAATCATTTGCTTGAAGTGTTAGAGTTTTGGTCTTGAAAATTTCATTGAATTTGTGTTATTTTGGAGTCCCCTTACCTTGAATCAGTCATATTCAGAAACTACAACACTTACCAGTACCTATAGTCATGGAGAGGCTAGCACATCCTCCATGCCTCCGACACACGATGAGGTTGTATTTACAAATCCAACCAAAGAGCCAGGTGATCATATTTTATTTACTGCTATACTTTATTCTTAAGTTCATGCTTTATGATTTAGTTTTATGTTGATATATATTATGATGTGTACTAATTATATTTATGATTTCTATCTTGCAGGGGTTGTGAGAGACTTGCATGATTTCTATTTCTAGGTTATTGTAGAGATAGTAACTTCGTTAGTCTACATGGATGCTACTGATACAGATTATGTTCCCCCACCTATTTTGGAGCAATACCCAGAGATGTTCAAGCCATATGTCAAATTGAGGGTAGCATATGAGAGTTTTAGGAGGTATTCCCATTGAGTGGAGGCTACCTATGAGGAGGTTCAATCATCTCAAGCTTCTGTAGAGGTCGAGAGACTCCAGGAAGAGGTAGCTAGGCTACATGTAGAGAGAGATCGCCTAGTGGAGGATCACTGGGAGGATATTGGATGAGGACATGGTCAGTAGTATGCTTTGGATGTACTTTCCAGCTCATGATCATGATCACATACCACCGTCTCTTGATGGACTATCTTTAGATAGATGTGAGCACCAGATCCCAAGGGATCCAGTAGTCACATACCATAGTAGCATTGTATATATTGATGACATGTACTCAAAACTTTGATGTATATATATATATGATCATTTGATGTTGTGTTATTTATGTTTATGTGTTTAATGTTAAATGGAAATGTGATTGATCAAATAATCTTTGTAATACTATTTAATAAATGTCTCCATGATTTAACATGTTTATGCAATCTAATTAAAACTTATTCTAGTTTCTCTTAGATGCAACATTGTGATTAAGTATTTTATGCTAAATTAAATGCACCTGAATCATATAAGGATATAATATAACATAACACACAAGATGAACTTGAATAGCATGAAACCTATTGTAATCATTAATTTAAATAATAACTTTAGTATCCAAGACACACAAATAATTGTTTGTCAAGAATGAAGAAATGTGAGAGCACATAGATTGTCATCTCCTAACTCTAACATCACTACTTTATAATTCACACTATTCAAGAAGATTAGACATAATAGCAGCACAAGTGTGTAGCATTAATAGGTTATTTAAGGGGTGTACCATCCATTTCTATTAATGTGTATCCGCTAGACCCATAATTTGTATTAATTATATAAGGTCCTCACCAATTAGGGCTGAAATTTCCTTTTTCAATTAGGTCAACATTGACATTACATTGATTTTTTCATAACACTAGATCACCTTTATTGAATACGTGCAAGATGACATGGTCATTGTAGCTATGTTGCTTTCTCCTAGAGTAAGCCTGGAGGTGCTCAAGAGAATTAATTCGTTGTTCATCAAAAATTTTGAGTTGATGTAATCGTTACTCTTTATAAGCATTATCATCAATAAGTCCTTGAAGAGTGATTATTAATGTAGGAATCTCTAACTCCAAGGGAATTATTGCCTCAGTACCATATATGAGGTTATAATGTGTAGTTCCCATGGATAATCTAACATTTGTGCGATAGGTTCATAGTGCATATGTTAACTACATGTGCCAATCCTTATTATGTTTGTTAACAATTTTCTTTAAGATTTGTTTGAGGGTTCTATTAGTTGATTTGGCTTGACCATTAGATTACGGATAGTAGGGTGTTGAAAAGCGATTTTGTATGTTAATTTTTTCTAAGAACTTCTTCATGTCATTGTTCTTGAATGGTGTCCTACTGTAGTAAACTAATGTGGAAGGAAGTCCGAAGCGAGCAATAATGTGTTCCAATATGAAATGACATATCACATCAGTTGTTCTTGAATGAAGGTGAATTGCTTCTACCCACTTCATGAAGTAATCTGTGATGGTGATTATGAATGTATGTCTGACGGAGGAAGGTGGTGATATTTTTCCAATTAGATCCAAACCCCAAACTGCAAAGGGAAAAATAGGAACTTGAGCTCAAAATTTAGAGGCAAGAGCATGAATTAAATTGATATGTTGTAGACATTTGTGAAATTTTTTAATGTATGCAAAGAAATATTGTTCCATATGTTTCCAATAGTATCCTATGTGGGTTAGTTTTTGGACTAATGTTCTTCCTCCAAAGTGACCACCACAAGCACTTGCATGAGCTTGTTCAAGTGCTATGGGGACTTAAAATTGTTTAAAGCATCTAAGAGACCATCAAACAACCTTTGATACAACACATCAATGAGAATTATATACTTAGGTGCAAGTTTTTGAAGGCAGGCTTGGTTGTTCTCGGTTGTCGGCTTAGGACATGTACCATCTTTCAAATAATTAAATATCAGATCATACCATTCACTCAAGTCTTCTATGGTTGTTTATAATACTTCTACTTTATCCTCGATTTATGGTTTCATAACTATATGCACGATGAATGTGAAGTATTTTGAAGGATCTTGAGGAGATATAAGGGAGGTTGCACTTGCCATTGCATCCGCATGCCGATTTTCCTTTTGAGGGATGTTGTCAATAGTAAATAATTCAAACTTCTCTAACAAAGTCATTGTAAGATCCTTGTATTTTGATAATTTATCATGCTTTTCTTGCTATGTTCCATTTATTTTTTTAATAACGAATTGTGAATCACCAAATATCTTAATATCTCTAGCACCCATAATTAAAGTAGCATGCAACCTAGCGAGCAATGCTTCATACTTGACAATGTTGTTCATACATAGGAAGTTTAAGCAATACGATAAGGGAGTAGGCTCTCCCACAGGAGGTATTATTATTACCCTCACACCAGAGAAAATTCTACACTTAGATCCATCAAAATATAATTGTCATGTATTAGTTTCAATTGTTAACACATTATTGCTAGGGAATGAATCATTATGAGGCAACGCCAAAGGAGAAGGAGCATCAGCTAGTTGGTCGATCAAGGCTTGGCCTTTAATTGCTTTTTGTGAAAAAAAATTAAGGTCAAACTCAGTTAACAACATCACCCACTTAGCTAAGCGTCTTAATAAATTTGTTTTAGTGAAAAGATGTCTTAAAGGATCAAATTTTGTTATCACATGTATTTTGGCATTTAGTAAGTGTAAGATAGAAAATTGTCACCAATAAGGTTTAAGGACCTAGGGTAACAAACTTTCTATACTTTACATTCAAGGAAGGCCCTAGAGATCTCAATCAAATGATGATAATAGGAGAAAGAGATCTACTAACGGATTGTCCTAGGTTATGTTTAGAGATTAATGAGGGGTTCACCACCAAACTAGGGCTTGGAAAAATGTATGAAATGCAAGATCTAATGATTAAACTTAATGATGCATACAACCTCACTAAATGAACTATAAATGCAAATAAATCAAAACAACAAACTAGAAAAGTATAGAGGAGCACCTAGAAACTTGAGAGAGATTGAATGGAAGCCTGAAATTATGAATAACTTAAAATTTAGGCCTATTGGGACTCATTCGCCAATTTGGGCGAATTAGTCCTTGATCAGGGTTTCTATGCAAAAACAAAAATCTCAAAAATGGGTATTTTAATATGCAAAAATTCCCTAAAAACACTTGTAGTGGGACTCATTCACCACTTCTGGGGGATTAGTCCCATTTTGTCACGAAGTGTCCCAGGAGCAAAATCTTGAACTGAAACCTTGCAAGCTTCTAAAGATGGATCAAATAAGCACTTTTCCACTGATTTCTTGCAAATTGTGTTAATGAATAGGGGTTTGCCTTGGTCAAACCGCTTTTAGGTAATTAAACCAAATGATGAAATAATGAAAGATGAACATGAAACATGCAACATAGGACATGAAACATGAGTAATGATACCTTGAATGATGTCTTGTAATACAAATCAACAATCTAGCATGAAATGGCCATGAAGGATCTAGATCCTGAGATAAGTGTAGAACAATGTTTGACCTTGGATCTTGAATGCAACATCACAAAACTAGATCAATAACATGCTTGATTCTTGATAATCTTGACATGATAATGGATCTTGAATTGCAGCAACAAATGATGAAGAATCTGCCCTTGAATGCCTTAAAAATGATCTTGAATACTCTCTAGATTATCTTGTCAATGGAATGCTTAACTCTTGAATGCTTGACTTGATAACATGTAGACTTAATGAAATAATGATTTGAAAGCTCATTTATATAGGAAATAAATCTTATATCTGATGTATTAGATCCCAAAGACCAACACACATAAAATTTGAACTTAAAGCACAATTTTTCTTGATCAAAACCTTGAAAATAGGCCAAATGGGACTCATTCACCAAGCTGGGAAAATGGGTCCCACTTGGATGGGACTCATTCGTCCAAAGTGGTGAATGGGTCCCACAAGGCCTATTTTGATTGCTAAAGTGTCGGGGAGTGTGTAAACTAAGCTTATTTGTTGATCTTGTCGGGGTTTTGATTAAAATATGTGTTTGGATGCACAATATAGGGTCTTAGGGGCCTATTAATGATAATATTAAGGCCATAAATACAAGAGGGCCCAAAATTCAATATGAAAGTGTAAATAAATACATTTTACAACATTAAATTAAGGAAAAATAGGTCTATTTAGCTAAGAAGGGCCCAAAATCCCATGTGAATGTGTACAACACATTGCAAAATTAGATTAGGTGCATTTAATTTATAAGCCTCCTAAATTTAACATGAAGGTGTCAATAAATACACTTTACAACACTAAATTAGGGAAAATTTAAGTTTATTTAGCTTTAAAAAAGGGCCCAAGACCTAATGTGGCCGTGTAAAACACATCACAACATTAGATCAAGGTGATATCAAGTCCAATTTATCATTAATTATTCCCAAATTAAGAAAGGAAAAGGGGGACTCTTTTCTGTCATTATAGTAAGTAATGTTTCAGTTTACTTGTAGTGAATACAAGAGCCAAACATTGTTTTTTGATAATTGTGTATCATTTCTCATAATTAATCAAAGTCTGACTAATGTAATAAATAAGATTTTCTTTACTATTTTCGTCTTGTTGAGCCAACACTGCGAGAGCAGGGGCTGATGTTGACCTATAAAGGATAAATGGATTGTTTTTCATAACAAGTTGTAAGACATGTGAAGTGACAAGATAATCTTTCAGACTCTCAAAATCCTATTTACAATCCTCATTCCAATCAAATTGAATGTCTCTCTTAAGGAGATGTGTGAATGGTAACATTTGATCCGCTGAGGATGCTATGAAATTTTGGATAGCTTGAATTCTTCTTTGTAAGGTGCACAATTGAGAAATGTTTCTAGGAGGTGGCATGTTAACTATAGCATCAATTTTCTTCGTGTCCACCTCAATGTCTCTGTGAGATACGATAAAACCTAGAAGCTTTCCACTATCTACACCAAAGACACACTTTTTTGGATTTAATCTCATGTTATATTTTTGCATTCGCTCAAAGATTTTCTGAAGGACACTTACATTGTCTTTGTGAGTCAAAGTTTTGGCTAAAATATCATCAATATAATCTTGCAAAATCTTATGTATGTAATCGTGAAATATCAATGTCATAACTCGTTGATATGTTGTGCCCACATTCTTCAATCCAAAAGGCATCATTACTCAACAAAATGTTCCCCAAGATATTGTATATGTTGTTTTATATTGGTCTTGAGGGTTAATAAAGATTTGATTATATCCCAAAATCCATCCATGCATGACAACAAAGCATGTCCCATATTCAAATCTACAATCATGTCAATATTAGGAAGGGAAAATTCATCTTTTAGAGATGCTTTATTTAGATCGCAAAATTCCATACACATCTTAATATGATTCTCCTATTTTGTGATTGTGACAATGTTTGAGATCCAAGGAGAATAATCTATAGGTCTTATAAAACCAACTTCAAGGAGCTTTTCAATCTTGTCCTTAACTAATCAGTCTATCTTAGGGTTCATCTTTCAAATATTTTGTCTAACAGGCTTAGCATTTTCAGCGAGGAAAATATTGTGTGTTACAATCTTAAGGTCAATTCTTGGCATATCCAAATAATTCCAAGAAAAAAGTTTGGGAAAGTCATGGAGTAAAGTTGCATGGTCATCGTGTTCATCATCAAGGAACTTTCCTATCTTAATCACTTTTCCTCATTGTTAGTATCCATTGGTATATCCATGGTATCTCTGAAATGAAGCACATTTTGTTTCAGAAATTCAGGGTTGTATTCTTCTTTGTTCATTTCAATCTCACTACTTTCCTCTTCTCTGCCTTTTTGCTTGGTACTAATCATAACACATGTAACCCATTTCTTTTTAGGAGTAAATGGTTTGTCATGAACTCCTAGCATTTCTTTCAAGGCTTCAACATCTTCGAAAAACTCCAATGATGCTTCACAAGTTATATCAATGAATTCTAGATGCTTCAAGGTGAGAGTTTTTTAGGATTACACATGATGGTGTTGATGTTTAATGAGGGTATTTTCATTGCTTGTGCAATCTTAGAAGGGAAATGTCCCAAACCACTTTTTTTTTCTTGCGTACTAAGTTCTATAGGAACATGAATGCCTTGTTCATTCTTCTTGCATCCTTTTCCACTATAACAAAGTTATTTCATATACTCGTAGCCTTTTCCATAAAGTCTTTCCATTTCTTTAAGGTTTGGTGGGTGTTGATAATCTATCTAATCAAAGAATGTTGGATAGCTTGTGCCTTCTTCTAGAGTAGATGAGGTAGATGCTTGTGAGTGTTCTCCTAAATTCTGTGTTGGTTGTTTTTTCTTTTTATCTTCTTTACTTGTGATTATGTATTCTCCCATAAATGAGGGTGTGAACTCTAAGGAACCCCAATCATCATCTAGTAACTTCGACACTGTTTCCATCTCATGTCTGTCTTCTTTCCTAGGTTCTATTTTTTATGTTGGAATTAATGTGTTTAGAGGACTTGTCATTCCTATTTCAACTTGTAAGCAACTTTCAGGCTCAAC
>VDFB02226626.1:7007-24196 GCA_007258455.2 Sequoia sempervirens | reverse complement strand
ATTGATTTATATGATTTGTGCTAACTTTTTGGATTGAAATAGGCAAAAAAATTGAATATTAATGATGATTTTTGGATGTGCAGGCCGAATCAAGCAAATCTGTTACTGGAAAGTCTAAGGGTGGCACAGGGGCGTCATCCATTTCTGAGATAGAACGACTGAGACTAGACATGAAGAACCAGCTCCCCGAAAGCAAAGTGTCTTCTGTGTGGGCTGATGTATCTGACACTAATGTTGGTGCCTGGAGATATGAGGAGTTTAAGCAGAGAACGGCAGAGAAGGATCTGTCAGCCCTAAGGCAAGGGATGATGAACTCCAGATTGGTGCATGTGGCAGGTTTCCCTCTGGCGGTCCAGTGTTACGAGTTAATCTTGGAATGTGCTAGACAATATGATTTTGATACACAGCGGGTGGTTAGCACCGAGGGAAGGGTTTTGGAAAACTTCAATCCAGCCTCTATTGCAATGGCTTTCAGCATGCCTGATCTCCCTTTGGTGTGTGCCTTGAATATTGACACTACCAAGACCTATTATGAGAATGAGCCCATCAAGGCTCAACAGATGATTAATTCATGGCTACAGAAGCCAAAATCCCATCATTCGAAGTTGCCCAAGCAGCTGCACAGGGTTAAGTTTAGGTCAGATGTATATGATTCCATCACACTTCTGAGCAGAGCGGCCGGATTGAAAAGTGCAGGTGTATTGGAGAGTTGGATGGTCCATGTGATCACCAAAATTGGGCAAGGGACTAACTATCACTGGGCAGGACTCATCAGTGCCGAGATTGATAGACAATTGAGGAATGTCCTGGAAGCAAAGAAATTCACTATGTCCTCATATGTAGTGTATGTGTTGGCCATTTCCTATCCATACAAAGGTCTGAATCCGAGGGGAACAATTGGACAAAATATAATCTATGAGGTTTATCCGGAGTTGCATCTGGGGCACAAAGATTATAGAAGGGCCAATGATGCATTCACGATGCATATCACCCAGACACTACAGAATGCTGAGCACCTTAGATTATCCGATGGAGCCAAAGGGCTAATAAAGAACTATGGAGCCTGGTTCATCCAGTTCCCTACCTTCACCTACCTCAGGATTGATGGATGCCCGGTTGCCCCTTACAGGTTACCCCGGTATCCTACTGACCACATTGTGCTATTAGAAGTTGTGAGACAAATCTGTGAATTTGATGATGTGGTGAAGAGGGAGAAGCACAAGACAGGCTTCAGAGGAGACTTCCCTCTCGGGATTGGTGTGGTGGAGATATGCCCCTCTATTCAATCAGCTCACACCGCAGGGGAGGAACTGGCTGCATATGGTTTCTCCTTCCATTCTAAAAGGATGAATTTTGATGTAACAGGAGAAGCGCAGAAGAAGGCCACTAGGGAGTATAGGCATAAAGATGACTTAGAAGATTATTGGGTCAATATCAAAGATGACCTTGAGGCGAGAAAGAAAAGATACTCCAGGCTCCCTGTGGAGGCAATTAGGCAATACAACGTCAAGTTAATCCCGGATCAATTGGATGATGACAGAAATTTGGTGCAGGACCATGCCTATGAGGCAGTGAAAGACAGGCCAACCAGAGATATAAATTGGAACGAGGATGAAGTTACAGAACTGGAGGACCTAATGGCTCCTATGATGAAGTTCACTCTTTCTTGGGTGAAACATAAAATTTGGGAATTGGAGAATGCAAAGATAGCTTGCACCTTCGAATTGATGGGGAATCTCAATCCCATGTCTACTTCTGAGGAATCCGAGGAAGATGACCCCAAAGGGAAAACAGTGAAGACCTCACCGTTCAAGATCAAGGTCAGGGATCCCAAGGGAGTTGAACCTGAAACAAAGAGGAAACCAAAAGGGAATCGAAGGTGGAAGACCCTGACAATCAGCAAGTCCTCTGATGAGGAGGAGATGGAAAAGGCAGAAGAGGAGGATGCTCCTCCACCACCTAAGATGACAAGAGCCACAAGGACTGCAAAGAAGAAAGATCAGGCTGCTTCAAGTGATGAGCCTCCAATTGTCGATGTGAAGAGTTCCGGAGGGGAGAAAACAAAAGTTTACACAAGGAAATCAAGAACTCCCTCTCCCAAGGATGCTGCACAACAGAAGGACTCTTCCCCAAAGCTACTAGTTGAGGAGCCATCCAAGTCTGTTTCTCCTCCACCAAGCATACCTAAACCAGAAAATCCTGGTGAACATGAAACTAGCGGGGAGGCAGAACCGTTTAAGGAGGGGACACTTTTCAGTGAAGTTGCAGAATTTGAAGTTGAGACAGAGGAAAGACATACTTCTCCATTGGTGCAGTATGAGGATTCCTCGGAAAGTGACAAAGGCCACGGATCACCTAAGCCAGAGGAAAATATCCCTGCTAGGACTTCATCACCGGTGCTTCTAGAGCTAGGATTTGAAGAGGCCGACCAAGCTAAGCAGCTTCTGGAGAAAGAAGATGATAAAGCAGTTGCAGAAGAAGAAAAGGTGACAGAAGAGCCGGAAGATGCTAGGGCAGAAGAAATCTAGACTAATCCTATAGCCCGGGACTGGCTGGAGAAGGAACTTGCAAGGAAGAAGCAAGTGATTGTTGAAGATACTCCCTTGGACTGGGATGAGATGTTGTCGAAAATCGGCAAAGGAAAGAAAAAGAAAGCTGCCAAGGTGATCTCAAGGGTGGAAAGGGATGACACGAATAACAGGGTAGTCCACATTGCCACTCTTGCCGCAGACAAAATGAGAGAGGATGTTACAGGCCAGGACTATAATGTCCAGACTATCAACCTCGGGCCTGCATCCATGGAGCAGGATATTGAGGAGTTTGAGGGATCCAGTGCAGTGATTGTTGACAGGTTGAAGAGGGAGACTCAGACTAAACGTGAACTGAAGAGGGAAAATGAAAGGTTAAGGAAATGTTTGGAGCAGGTCATGAAACCTTTGCAGTCTCTCCACCCTTCTTCTTCTGCCACTCCTGGCTTTCTGCCTAGGGAAACAATCTCCGGGATTGAAAAGATGAAGACCTCAGCTCAAGCTGCCATAGATTGGCTGGTGGATGTCCAAACAAAAGGGGATGATACTATTAAGGAGATTTTATCTGTAGGAAAGGATGCAGTCGGGGCGAAGGAGATGTTAGAGCATAACCTGTCTCAGGATAAGGATGATATGGACCTCCTGTTGCAGAAATCGAAGGTTATCCTGGGGCATGGCAAAGAGCAATTGGCTAAGGATGGAATCCTTCCTTCCCCCAGGTTGGATGAGCCGTGGGAATGGTTCGAGGCACTGCAGATCAGGCAGAAGGCTCTGAAGAAGATACAGAAATGAAGGAATTCAATTGACGGTGAGCTTACTGCGGTCTATGATGGATGCATTGCCTTCTTTGAGGTAATGACAGGGAGGAAGAAGATAGCTCCCAAGTATCTGAGCTTGGAACAATTGAAGGAGTGGTGGCATGAAATTTATGCCCCGGATTCTGATGGAGCTGTCACCGGCCACCTACTTGATGACGCAGCCACCTACATGGCGGTGATGGATAAATATATGGCCAGTAGGGAAGATTGGAACAAGACTGTTGAGCGGTCCAAGGAAGAAATCGACTCAATTAAATGCCGACTTAGGATTTTTCCTTTGCCACCTATTGCCGAGTTGGACGGAATGTTCTTGAGGGTTCAGGGGCCATCGGTTCAGAGGAAAGATAAGGGAGGTGGCAGTTAGTGCTCATTTCAATATTTGTGCTTCCCTATTATCATAGGGCATGCATTGGACCGGACTTCATTGGGGATTGTGTCAAAGCTGACCTTAATGGTGGAGGGCATTTAATGTGTGCCTTGGTTTAATTTTCCTTCCTTGGCCGATCTGTTTTGGGCGGTTTTCTTTATTTTGTAAAATGTTTGGCTGGGCCGACATACCTTGGGATTTGCTATTAATAGGCATTCTTGCCTCATTGTAAAGGGTTAGACATTAGCAAGAAGATATTAGACATTAAAGAGCAAGAGTTAGAGTATTTTGATTTTCTTGAAGCAAATATTGCATCAGAACAGTCGAATTGTTGCAGCATTTTGGTGATTAATACAATTGAAATATACGTGGTTCTTTGTGAAATTCTGTGTTACTTCACATCTGTATTGTTCCTTTCGCTCTATCTTCGACTGCTTGAAGATTTAGGGTTTAGTATTCAGAAATAAATTAGTTTCAGTTGGATAAATGATGTTTATGATTTCATATTTGGAATGTTTGTAGCTATCTCTGGTTTATACTCCCAGTAACTATCTGATTGTAGTAGGCTGGTGAAGTCAACCTGGACCGTATATTCAATGTGCTTAAGTTTGATTGTAGATGCATGTCTATGATTTGAAAATTTGTATTCCTCAGAAGATTGCACCGTTCTTGTAAGATTGCATTGTGGGTTGAACAAGAGCTGGTTATTTGAGATAGGTCCATTCCAGATATATGTCATTGGCATTGCTTGTCCTAACAGTAGTTTAGATTTTATCACTTCCTTGCATCCCTATATTTTTCTGTTTCTTTATTATTCAGTTAGATTTAGGATTGAAGATCATCATATTGTCAGATCTGATAAGTTGAAAGATACAGTTTGCTTGTAGTAAGGTCCCTTTGTGATTACCAGCATTTTCACATAATTATCTGAGTTGTTTTATGCATTGTTATGACCTAACACCCGAGATCTTTAGTGATTTTAATGATTTATTATTTAGAAAATAACCTTTCTCAAGAGAGAATATTGCATTCTGCCCTGAAGTTGTTATTGTGCAGAAAAACACCATCAACACCTATGCTTTCTATAGGAAATTCTTCTAATGTATTTAAGAAAGATTTCCCAATTACAGGTGTTTTAAGCAATTATGATAAAGATAGGTTGATTTTTACCTGTTTGATTTCTTCCGCCAAATAATTAGTCAAATTACTTTGATCGGCGAATTCCATTTTAACACTCTGTGGAATATTCTATGAGTTATTATATTATAAGGCCACCTTCAGTAACCCTGGAGTGTTACTGGATTTTTCATTTGGCAGAGTGTTAAATTTATTAGGCGAGATTGATGTGGTCAAGGGACCTTTAAATATGCTTTCACCATTGGTGTTACTCCTAGGTTGTAGTTTTTTCCTTTTGGATATTGTTGAAAATCACGAATTTCATCAGCTTCATCTTGAGGTTCATTTTAATCTTGATAAGGAAATGTGTAGGTCTCCAAAGTCATGGCTGAACTATCTCCTCGCTCATAGGTATTACTCTTGGCAACGATGGGTGAATCAAAAAACACATAACTATCTAATACTAATGCTAATTCATATTCGATTGGAACTAATTCGTTTCCATGGGGTGGGTGAGAGTCACACTGATTGTTATGATACGTTGTGGCTAGGAAAATATCTGACTTAGTTTTGAATTGTAGGAAATCCCTTTCCGTATGAGCATTTGTATTATGGATTCTACACCAATTATTCATGGCAAGTTCAACTAAATTTTCCTTATACGTAGACCTATCTTCGAAGGAATTAGCATTATCTAAAGGTGTGGATACTCCCCCATTGTTTGGTCATGTGTTCCAAGGTCTAGGTGGTCTGGGAGCATTGTATGCTTGACCTTGCGAATTCTAGTTGTTATTCTGAGAATACAAATTTTGATTTTTGAGTTATGTAAGATTGGTGGTTAATCTCTTAAGTTGAGCTGTTATTTCTTTAATTTCTTCTTTACTCTCTTGAGTCTTGAGTATTTGACTCTCTTGAGTCTGCATGAAGAAATAATTTCCATTGGGATGTATTTCTATGAGAGTTGGGCCAAGGTGTGGGACTTAAGCTTGACTAATTTTGGGTTGGAAGAAAATATTATGTGGAAATGCCCCATTCTAGATAGTTGAAGAAAAAGAGTTAGGAGTCACTATATTATTTAACATGACTAAACTCATACTTGGGATGGGATAGTTGTTCAAACCATTCCCGCCATTCACAGATGATACACTTCCAAGGTGTTTCATTTCTAGATTCAAACTTATGGCTTCTGCACAGGCTTCAATTAGGGTAGTAGGAGGATTTTCCCTCAGTTTTACAAACATCATAGTAATGGATCAACTTCCATGTAATAAACAATGGTGGAAAAAACATCTACCACATAAGGTGCTTGTAACCTATAATGATCCTTTTGGAATCTATCATTGAAAGCAGTTATAGGTTCAACATCAAACCTATAATCTAAGTGAACTAATGATATAGAAAGGAAGGATCTACTAGCATTCTAAACCTAGATAAGAACTAATTTTCCATGTCTTTCCATGTCTTAACAGAATTACGGGGCAGGTTGATATACCACTGGTAAAAACCATCACTTAATGTGTAGGGAAACAACTTGTATACAACATCTTCATGTTGTATTTTGGCTCTAAAGCATGTATCTTTGAAGATGATTATATGTTCTTCCACATATTTGTGAAGATAGGACTTCAAATTTTTTTTATTCAGATTCTTTGGAAGATCATTGTATACAACTAATTGAATAGGAGACTCTACGTTAAAGAAATTCATTGCTATAGGTGGAGGTGGTATAACAATGGTCAAATTTCACAAGACTACACTTACAAACCTTGACCCTTGGGTATTAGATGACGCACAACCACTAAGTTCCACAAATGTCACATGGGGATCGCTAGATCAAAATCTAGTGACTCTACGAGACTCCAACTTCCTTTTAAACAAAGAAGGCCCTCCTTCTAGCACCACTTCTGTTGATGTGGATTTTGTGCACACACACACACCAACATGTAGATAAATTCTCATAGAGTATATAGAGAACCTACTTTTCTTGAAACCTTCCACCAGGAAAACCTAAATCTAAGGCATTCTCTGCTCGATTCCAAGGCTCGAGAATGTCAGGTCCTTAAACAATAGGTTTAATCAATGTTTTTTTTTTATGTTGTTAAACATGAGGGGTCTATGGTTGTTAGAAATAAGTTGGTATCGAAAAGAGAAACATAATCTAAGTTTGATCATTCAAATGTCACTCAATAACTTCATGAAATCAAAGAATTGGCAATAATATATCATGAAAATCAAGTTATTACATACATTCAAGTAGATTTAGCATTAAGCACTCCAAAAATTCATGGAAATGAAGGATTTAAAATAAAACTCCATGTATTTATCAAATTTTTGGAACATTTTCTAGAAATATAAAGCATTTAATCTATAAAATAAAGCATAAAAATTTCTTGAAATGTAAAATTTCTCCTAGGTATTATCCCCGCATGCCTCAAGAAATAACTAAATCAAAGAAAACTATTCTATGCTTCACCAGATTGCTTCACAACTAGGCATAAAATGATGCAAGAGTTTAAAGAAAGGGGGATAATTTTCCACCAAATGGTGTTAGTATGCACCTTTTTTTTTTTTAGGATCAAGTAGAATCGTAGCACTCCACTCCCCTATAAACCGCGAGTACCGGGTAAAATTTTAATGTGACTGCTGTGTCATACGACATCGCCCGGTACCACGGACGGAGACTAGAACTCAGGACTAACAGAGTCGCTAAATCTAAATTCTTGCATTTTAGCTAACTCCAGCTAGCCCTCTATGTTAGTATGCACCCTTAAACAAATATAGCATATAGTCTTTCTAATATGAACAAAACAAATCAACTAATGAAGATTTCATATCAAAGAAATAGCTTTGGAAATCTGGTTTTGATATTAGTTAACTTCTAATGAAACATACATGTTTTTAGTCTGGAATGGAATAGAAAATAGGAAAAAGAATAAAACTTGAAAAAGTTTTAATTCTCTAGAATTCACAAATTCTGAACTTAAAATAAAATAAAGCAACTAACGACCTTTTATAAGAACAAGGCCCCAAAGAGTTTAAACTTGATCATATCAAAGAGAATAAGAGAAACAAATCAAAATGTAGCATGCGGCATATGACAACTGGCATGAGAAATTTTCAGATGAAGTCAAAGATATTTTGACTTTTCTTCAGCAGCAAAATTCCAATCTTCAGGCTCTGAGTTGCGAGCACTTTCACATAGAAATTAAGACTGTCAGTACTTTTCAAAATCTCCAAGATTAATTGTCTTCATTGGGCCCATGAGTAACCATACAAAATTCATTTCAAAACTCTACCTGTTCATAAAACTCCTAGTCTTCTGCTACTTGGTTGTATTCTCTTCTTCACTAGACTCCTGCTATGAAGACTCATCTTCACCTGTTCTCTGCTTATATTCCCAAAAAGCAATTAACACTTGATGTATATGTTCTTTTAGAACACCTTGAATTACCTTGCAACTATACTTATACCTTGAATATTCTTCTATTATTTGAATGATAGATTCATTCCTCCACATTACCTCTGTCCCATATTTTCTCATAGTGTAGTTAGGGTAAAAAAATTAGGGCAAATGCACAAACAAATTAAGGGAATTTGAAAACCCCAATGCTACTGTAATAGAGCAATGACTAGCATGAAAATGAAACATGCAGAAAGCAAAGAAAACCGACTTCTAAGCTAGATTTGATTTTATTCTCCATTGTTCTTCCACCTCACATAAGCATGCAAGATGTTGAAGGATTGAATGATTTGATATGTTGATGCTGATTGCTCATTTCACATAAATGATAAGATGGAGATGATACAGAGGAAAAATAGATAGATAAATGAGAAGATTGTTCAAATTTTGCAGAGTGAGGTGTTAGAAGAATATTGACCAAAATGGCCCGTGAAGGGCCAAGCTTATAGGCAAGAGCTAATATGATTCAATGGCCAAGATTAAAAGTCAAATGTGCGATGTGTATGGCTAGGATTAAAAGTTGATTTTAGTGCCTATGATGCACATTAAGTGGATTATGACATGAGGCTAAAATTAGGATGTGAGGAAATAAGTGGGATTATTTTATTTATTTTGGAGGAAAATATGCCTATGACGCACAATGAATGGGGATAAAAATAGGATGTGAGTGGGAATCTCATAATTTAAATAGTAAAATTATTTAAATTATGTGTGCATGTGAAGATTTGTAGTCATGTGACATGTTGCAATGTGGTAAAAGTGAGGGATGAGGGATTTAATTAAATATTTAATTTGAATTATTTTGAGACATGTGAAGAGAAATTAATTAAATAAATGAGATTTATTTGATTAATTGGAAAGGTGATTAAGTGGAATAAATGGGATAAGTGGGATAATGTAATGACCTAGGGTAAAATACTACAAGATGTCTTACAAGGTCATGTATCAACTAGGTAATGTCATGGCATGGACAATTTTGGGTGTCTACATTTTTCCCCTCTTTGAGATGATGAGATTTATGTCAAGTAACATCATTTCAAAGAAGCAAAGGGATGATGATGGAAAAAAAGATGATGCCCCAGCCACTTAAAAAAAGTGACAAGGGAGATGCATGAAGAAATGGGATGATACAATAATATGATGATGTAAAAGATATGAAGAAATGGGATGATGATGTAGGATATAATAATGATGATGATGCCCCCTCGAGAGGATAGGCGGGTAGGACAAAATTGAGTATGCTCTCGAAATGAATGAATGAAATGATAAAGGAGGGATAAGATCAATGACACAAGATAAGAAGTAGATGAAAAATAAGAATGACATGCTATGCTGCAATAAAGTGAGCAATCATATGTTTGAAATAGCACTAGAATTTATGCACCAAGGTATAAGGACCAAGGTGATGATGTGTCTCGTGCCCCAGTGTAATACAACCTTGTCTAGATACAAGATATGAATATTAACTGGGAGTAAGTTCAATTTGACACAAATGCAAGATAAAAATGATAACACACACAAGCAAGCAAGCAAACATGCACAAATGATTCAAAAAAAAACAAGGTATTGCCCTTGTCAAGTTGTAAACCAATGATTAATTGATTATTGATGATGATAGCACATTACAGGAACAATATATCCCCATCAACACAAGGATGATTAATTGATTGATTGATTAGGTTTTACAACAAGATTAGGATCAAGACCAAAGGATGTGATTGGATAATTTGCAAAGATTGATTAGATTGGTTGGTATGGATTAAGGATTGACTTGCATTTGGATTATTGCTTGGAATGATTGAAGATGATTGATTTGAAGATTTGAATGATGATTGATGAATTGAATTGAGGAATTGATTTTGATTGATTGGATTGATGAAAAAATGATTTGATTTGATGATAATGATTGGATTGATTAGAAGAATGGGTTTGATTAGAAGAGGTAATGCGATTGATTAGAAGAAGTGATGTGATTGGATAATTTGATGAAGAAATTGATTTGAAGAAGTGGTGAATTGATTTGTGGAATTTGAAGATTTGATTTGATTTGATGATGATGGATTGATTTTTGATTTGATTTTATTGCTTAGGTTTTTTATGGATATTTGATTTTTTTTGGATTTTTTTAAGAATTTTTTATTTTTGGATGTTTGGAAATGTTTTTTGGGATTTTTTCGTGACCTTTGCATTTTTTGTATTTTGGGGATATTTCGATTTTTTTTTGTATTTTTGAAATGTTTTTATTTTTTTGGATTTTTTTAAGGACCTTTTTCAAATTTTTTTCATATTCTTTAGGACTTTTTTGAAATGTTTTGAGATGTCAATGGATGACAATTTGGGTGGCCTTTGTGCTAGATACCAATGACAAACGAGAACCAAGTCTAGGTACAAGGAGATAGATGGGATTGATGGATGAAAAGGTGGGTGATAGGATAAGGGATAAAAGGCTCATGATAGGCGAATGGATAAAAAAGATAGGTCATAGTGAATGGAATGGATGTATTCATCATAAGGGAGAAATGATGTGATCTCCAAAGACTATGTCACATAGGAATAACATGCCCCATTCTAGGTACAATACATAGTATTTTTATGAAAAATTTTAGAACAATAGGATAGGCTTAAGATTGCATTGGAAAAGATGAGGTATGTCAAGAGATACCCAAAAAACATGTTTCAACATTTTTCCCCTGTCTTCATCAAGATCAAAAGGAGAAGGGTGGATAAGTGGACTCAATATGATATGCACGTATGATGGATAAAGATGGTAGGTAGGATGGAAATGATATGATAAGAAGTGACATGATAGGATAGATAGTGCAGATGAGACAAAGTGACCCCAATTGTAAGTGACATATAAGATTAACCTACACACGACACCTGTTTGCGAGGTTTTTATCATGGTACTTATCTAGGGTGCTTGTTTACCAGGTTTTCACCATTGGATGAAGGGATTCCTCTTTAATTTTTCCTTTTTTAATTTTTTTTTGACTTTTTTGATTTTTGGATAGGAGAAGGGGAATATTGATAGGAGGGACTCAAGTGTCTAGTTCCATGAAAGGTGATAGTCCCACTAGAGATGGATGTCATTGCATGGACCATGTAAAATTCCATTATGTTCATAGATGTTGGTAAGGGATGAAATGAAAAGGAGATGGAGTAGGTTGATGATGGATTATGATGTGGATTATGGAGGGATTGGTGGATTATGTAGGAAGGATGAAGGGGAGGCTTATCCAAAAGTATGGACCATAGGAAGGTGATGGGGGATATATGTAGCATAATGAGTGAAGGATGAGGAGATGGAGGTAGGTGGAATTGTTGTGAAATGGAAGGGAACCATGACCAATGGTTGCACACACTGTGATAAACATTGAAGCTTTTGATGTGGAGGGGGTGTAGGAAGCAATGAAGATGTTTGCTTAGGAGATGGGTGATGAAGTGCTTTAGGTACTCACACAAACTTACTATTTTTAAGGATTTTATTTTTGCTTGTGGGTTGAAATAAGGAGACTTTTGAATAGAAGGGGGGAATGTGAGGTGGAATTGGATGGTTGGGATTTTTGTGATGTAGATGCCTCATTTGACTTACTTTTCTTAAAGGGACCCAAACCATTTTTTTTATATAATTTTCTTTTGAACCTGTATGGGCTTATATAGCTTTTAGATGGATTTTTCTTGATTCTTTGCTTTTTGTGCCCTAAGTCATGAGGACCCTTAGGATTTTTTACTTTATAGGTAGAGGAATTGAAATTTTTGCTTTTGAATCCCATGGGTATGGTGGAATGAGCGGAAGCTTCATGTTTAGACAATGTGTGCATTGATTGGTCATGATTAGGATTTTTAGAAGATTTATGGATGGATGGATAAATGGATTGTATAATGGGGATATTTGGTGTTGGGAGTAATGAAGGTAGATTAGATGGATGGTATTAGGGAGTTGGAAGCAATGGTGGAAAGTTGATGGTGGAAGGTGTACCTGCCACATGCTTTGACATTTTTAAGATGATGGAGGAGGGATGAACACATGTTTTAGACATAGCGATAGGATTTATGGTGTGGAAAGAGGACTCTAGGGATGGATGGAGTGAAGCAACAAAATCTTTTTTTTCCCTTTGGGGTGAGCATCCAAGGCCAAATGAGCGTGAAGGGACTTTGACATGGATGGGCTCCAAAAAGGCCTTGTTCACGAAGGCCTAAACCTTTACCTTGGTAGTTCATGTTTTGGAGTATGCAATAGAAAATAGGACTAGGTGTAGGTGGAACACTAGACACAATTTTGTTATTCGATGGAGAAGGTGAAGTGGATAATGGTGGTTGTGGTTCTAAGGAGAAAAATTCATGAATAAAGGTGGAAAGACCAAGTGGATATGATGGATTTGAAATGGAGTTAATGGTGGATATGGAAAGATCATTGGGATTTTGATTAACATTGCATTCACTAAGATCCAAGATATTTGTTTGATCTTCTATGTTGAATTGGGAGGCATGTGTCTCATCATGACAAGTGAATGTTTATGGAGCATGGATAGGACTAGGTGAAGGTGTATTTGGGATATCTTGCTCATGGATGGGTATAGGATCAAGTTGCTCATGGATAGGCTCTTCATCATTATGGATATCATCTTGATCATAAAAAAGATATAGATTATGGATAGGTTGGATGAAAGTGATTTGATCTTGATTAGGACTAGGGATTGATGTTTCCACATGCTTAGGATTAGACTCTTGACATAACTATTGGTTTGATTGAATGGAAGTGGATGAGGAAGGATCTTGGAGGGGCTCAACATGTTCTTGATGGTCAATCTCATGAGGGCATGATGAAGGTTGACTTGGGATCATGGGAGGAGACTCTAGAATAGGTTCAAGGGATTGTGGGTGACATGATGGAATTGAAAGACTAGGCATGGTGTTGGAAGAATATTTTGTAAGCTCAAGGATGGGAAATGGTTGACATGGTTGACTCCTTGCTAGTAGCCCTTGGGTCACATCCTTTGTAAGTGGATGGGTGGATTTGGGTTTTCTTTTGTAATGTTTGAACTTAGTGTTCGATGAGGATTGGATGGTGTGGGTACTGATGGGCTGGAATGTGAGAGGCCAATGGAATTTCAGGACAGGGACATGGTGGGATTAGGATATGCATTTGATTGATGGTGGCATGTAAAAAAATTGTAGGGCTTATGAACTAGATTGGTGTTTCCCTTGTCAAATGGAGCATAAGAATTGAAAGGCTCTTGATTTTGTTGACAAGGTGGACTTGGGCTCCTATGTTCTTGTTGTGATATGGATGGATATGTTGATGTGGAATTGACATGATAGGTAGATGGGTTAGATTGGCATGATGGCGAAGGTGACACATAGGATTGTGGTTGAATGTGTTGAGGTTGGAATGGTGCTTGGACTTGTTGTGGTGTGGTTTTTTGTTGTGATAATGATGGAGGGTTTGTGTATGATAATGGTTGTTGAGAGGTGGATTGATATGGATAAGGGTTGACATTGGAAGAGGTGTGATAGGTTGATGAAGGGGTAACACGATATGTGGATGGATGAGGTTGATATGATGATATAGGTGACACATAGGATTGATGTGAAAGTTTTTGAGGTGGTGATTGGATTTGATGTTGTGCTTGTTGGATTTGAGAAGTGGACATGAGGTATTGGGCTTGTTCTATGAGTTGTTTCATTTGAGGTGATTGGTTTGTTTGAAGTTGAAATTGTTGGATGAAGCCTTGGAGTTCGTGTATACTTTTTTGGTCTAAGGGTTGTGGTGCTTGATAAAGTGATTGGAGGAGGTCTTGGAATTGGGGTACTAGGTCTTCTAATGTTGGCATGGTGTCACTTTTAGAAAATATTTGATTAAGATTACAATGATGATTTAAAATGATGTGGTTGCTTGAATGACAAGGATGATTTGGCTTAGAAAGATTAGATGACATGGAAAATGTTTATTGGAAGTTTGAATTGGGAAATATCAAACACAAGATCTCACATGTAAATGCATCAACACACACACACCAAACACAATGATAAATTTTTCTTTCAAGATTAAATGTTATGATTAAGCAAAGACTTGAATACACAACAACAAGCCTAATGTTAGTCAAGTGGGTATGGCCAATTAGGTCTTACACTAGGATGTACGAGGTTGACTAGGGATGATTTGAAAGAAAAATCCTTCCACATAGTCATGAGAAAGGGGTAACCCACCCTTCACCTTCACTTCCCAAAGGTATAAATTTCTTTGGGCTTAGCCAAGAGTGACAAGATTTTAACTCCCAAAGAAGTGTGTCTTTTGATTCACACCTTGATTGAGGTTGTCCCTTGGAGTGGTGTGTTCTCCAAGCAAGCCTCCTAAGAAGGGTATGACAAAAGCAAACCAAGTGAGGTGTTTTTGATCACACATGCACTTGATTCACACTGGTAGTTGTTAATTTCCCTTTAGAAAAATGAAATGTGTGTAAAATAGTTCAAGCATTTGTTCTTTTTAGATCCCAAAGCCAAATGTGTAGGAAGAAAGTTGTTCATTTTAAGCCAATTTCAATGATGTGATCAAACAAGATTGATTTTATGCCCAAATCCAAATATTTGATCAAACAAGTTGTTCCATTTAAGCCCCAAATTGACGTGTTTTGCAAACAAGATTGATTGATCAAATGAGAGATAAAGATAATAGAATGAGTGCACCCGAAAGTTTTTTCTTTCTAATCTGTTGTCTATGACTGGTATTGCTGCTACTACAGCTCCTTATGATCACCTATAAAATCAAAAAATGATATTATAATGGAGCCATACAAAAAAAAAAGGCTCATAAAAAAATTGCAATTTCAGATACATGTTTTTAACATAGCCGAATTAGATTCAATTATTTGAAGGCATTATTGATCTAAAAATAAAAAATCAAAGAAGAGACCCCTACTAATTTTCTGAGAGATTTCAAAAAATGAAAAGAAGTTAGAAAAATTCCTTGTTTTGTGCCCAAAAATGTGGATTTATGAAAACCATAGAGAAAAAAAGATTGGATCATTTAGCACCTTATTTGACCTCAAAATTGAATCTGTAAAAAAAATTCCCCCATTAGAATTTTAAGAGCTTTCCTGAAATGTAAAAATTTATGGAAAATTTTCCGATTTGCACCTAGAAAGTCAATTTTATAAAAAAAAAGAAAATCGCCATAACTCCTACAAATGAGATGATAAACCCACAATTTTTCTACTGTAGCTTCCTTAGATGATGGAATTTTTTTTGTGAAAATATTGTAAAAAAATTCATAGTCCTTTAGAAGATATGATGAAAACCCAAGGGTTTTGTCCAAAAAATGGCAGATCTACAACAAAAATTCAATAAAACCTGCAAAAAAAAAGCTATTAGATCTACAAAAGGCAAGGGTTCTTCATGTTGGGTGCACCAATGTAGTTAGGGTAAAAAAAAATTTAGGATAAATGCACAAAAAAATTATAATGAAACCATAAAAAGCACAATAGAGCACAAACTAGCATGAAATGAAAACAAGAAAGCAAAGCAAACCAATCTCCAAGCTAGATTTGATTTATGTCCATTGCTCTTCTCCACCTCATATAAGCATGCAAGGTTTTGAAGGATTGAATGATTTGATATGTTGATGTTGATTGCTAATTTTCATAGCATAACGATAAGATGAAGATGATAGAGGAAAAATAAAAAGATAGATGAGAAGATTGAAATAAATTTTGGCAGAGGATGCTAGAAGAAGATTGTCCTAGATGGCCTGTGAAGGGATAGATTTATAGGAAAGAGCTGATATGATTCGACGACCACAATTAAAAGTCAAATGTGTGATGTGTATGGATAGGATTAAAAGTTGATTTTAGTGCCTATGATGCACATTAAGTGGATTATGACATGAGGCTAAAATTAGGATGTGAGGAAATAAGTAGGATTATTTTATTTATTTTAGAGGAAAATATGCCTATGACACACAATGAATGAGGATAAAAATAGGATGTGAGTGGGAATCTCATAATTTAAATAATAAAATTATTTAAATTATGTTTTCATGTGAAGAGTTGTAGTCATGTGACACATGTTGCAATGTGGTAAAAGTGAGGGATGAGGGATTTAATTCAAATATTTAATTTGAATTATTTTGAGACATGTGAAGAGGAATTAATTAAATAAATGAGATTTATTTAATTAATTGGAAAGGTGATTAAGCGGAATAAATGGGATAAGTGGGATAATGTAATGACCTAGGGTAAAATATTACAAGATGTCTTACAAGGTCATGTATTGACTAGGTAATGTTATGACATGGACAATTTTGGGTGTCATGTATAGCATTTTTGCACCTTATGATATCATCAATTACCTCTTGGCTCAATGATTGAACATGGTTGTTATTTACCTTTTTGATCCATTCCATGAAATCTTTCACTTCCTTTTCATCTTGTCCTAGAGTTTGAGGATCATCCAAGCTAACATTTTAGTGAAGCTCTCATCTTTATCCACAAAATTCTTACATACCTCAGTGACCTTTCCTAATCCACTTACACATTGTGATAAAGTGTCACTTTCCCAACTTAATTGTATTCTCCATTTCTCAAGCATTGGAACTTGTTTTTCTATAACTAACTTCTAATTTATCAATTCACAGACATCCGTCTTAAGAAGAACCTTTAACCTTCGCTCCTCTATGTCCTTTTTCTCTTGGTGATCTTTGCACTCACTCTCAATCCTACTGGATTTTTCAAGCAAATGTTATGCCTCCTTACACTTCCCAATTGCATCCCTCATTAATTATTCACCTTTCCTCACCAAGTATTCTATCCATTAGATTCAAACATGCTTACCTTATGTCGGAGCACTGTGATAGCATCTACCTGCTCTTTGGACATTAACATTGGATTTTGCAGAAATTTAGT
>VDFB02226625.1:0-10518 GCA_007258455.2 Sequoia sempervirens | reverse complement strand
CGGACATGCATCAGGAAATGTAACATGTAGACCCTGGAATGTGCTCTGGAAGCTGGACTGCTAAAAATAGCAAGTTGTCCGTTTTTGCTCAAATTTTGTCAGAAATGAACTTGAAGTGTTCAGAATGTAATGAAGTTGTCAAAATGTGAAAATCTCAAGAAAATCAACCCCAAGTCGACACTTACTAAAAATAGAAAGTTGGCAGAATTCGGTGAAAATTTAGGGGTTACTTGCTGGAAGCATTGTAATAGCAGTGTTAGGCTCAAAAGTTGACCAACCAACTCAACTTGACCCCGAAGTGATCTAAAGATGTGAAACCCTAATATCAGACTTGGCCAAATTTTACGTTTAAGCTCGCGGACGAGAGCATCCCCGGAAAGCAGACGGCAGAAAAGAAGCAGAAAGAGAGAGAGAGAGAGAGAAAACCAAAGCCAAAAGACCAGAATGGAGCAAAAAATTTAGGGGGTCCCCATTTTGAATGGGGCGATGTGTGAAAAGGTCACAACAAATAGGAGACGAAAGCTCCTTATAAAGAAATTTACAAGACGATGTTTCTAAAAAGAAACCATTGTTAGCTGAAGCAAACTAATGCTAAAAACAGAAAGAAGTTAAAATGAACTAAAGTGAAAATGGAAGTTACTAAAAACTAACTTAGTTAATTAACGACTAATAAAAGCTAAGATGACCATTAATATTTTAATACCCTCCCTTAATGGTCATCATACAAACAAAAGCTAAGTCTACCCATAATCTTCTAGAAACATAACTGGAGAAGCATAACCGCCTTGCGATTACAAATCCTTTCCTGCAAAACAATCAAATCAAGACATCGACACTTGAAAATTGTGAGCTTCCTCTGCTTCCAGGTAGTATAACTTTTCCCATTGAACCTCTGCATACTTTCCAACATGACGTCGGACAAAGCAGCTATCCCTCCTGTTTCCAAGAGCCCCAAAAACGAGGTAAAGTTTGTGATCAGTTGGCAAAACATTGGATAATCAGCTGGCACAACTCATGAATTGTAATATTTATTAGAAAAAACCTTCGAAAACTCTAAAAAAGTAAGATTTTTTTAGAAAAAATCCTCAAAAAATTTCTAAACTACAAATTTTTTATAGAAATTTTTTCAAAAACTTTTTAAAATCTTCAGGTGCACAGTTTTTTGTTGAGAAAAAAATTGCCCAAAAAACTGGTTTGCAAACCCTAGTAGCAACCCATGATTTTTTATATAGGAAAAAATCGTCAAAAAACTCTTTCATAAAACAACACTTCGTATATTTTTTCAATTTTTTTTTCGAAAAACTCTTTACAAAATTTTTTATTTTTCCCAAAAAAATTATGTTAAAATTGGCACAATTTTTTTTCATCAGCAGAACCCTAGTTGGTTCACAAAATTTGTAGGAAACCCTCGCAAAAACTTCATCTTACAAAATTTTGAAAACCCTAGATACAACTGTCAATACCCAAGAAAGGTAGGAAAATGAAGTTGCTTAGAACAAAAAAAGGCCCACAAAATTCTGAAAAACGTGCCACAAAGCACCTAGGTCACTCGAACTTTAGAGAACAGGTTGCAAGAAACTTTCAAAAGCCACGAAAAATCTTGCGAGTTGCAGAGAAAGCCAGAAGAAAAAAAAAAATCCACTAGAAAAAGACTAGTCGCGCCAAACATAGCAACACCTAGGTCCAGCCATGTAAAAAAAACCGACACCGTGAGCAAATACTGAGGCGCATTGGCGGAAATCCTCATAAACCCAATGAAAAAGCTCAATAGTTGTGATTTACTCTTTGTAGAAATCCCAAGAAAAATGTAAGGAAAAAAGCTAGGAGCCACGATTTAAAGATTGCGCAAGAAAACCCTTCAAACTGGAGAGGAAACGTGGGTGGCAGAAAACGCGTGTGAAAAAGAGCCTGGATTGCACGCGGGGTGTTAGTTTTAGATTAGAAATGCAATAAGTAGAAAAACACAACTCAGAGAACAATGAACACAATAAGTTACCCTAGGAAAACCCTCCTTGAGGGAGAAAATCCTAGCAAAAATGATCTCTTCTATATCAAATGAATAAGTGCAAAATTCTGCATACAAAATCAGGCCCTAAGCATGGCCGAGTCTCATACAATGAGATATATCACTTCTCCTTAAGACGAATGATAACACTTCTTCTTGAAATGAATCTGCTGTTGAAGAAACCGAACTACCTAGGAAAATGCGAATTGCTGCTTAGAAGATGTGAACTTGAATTGAATGAATTGATGCCCAAATGAGAGGACTTGATCCTCCTTAAATTCAACACCAAGCGACCTCCCTTCTAGGTTGGCTTTTAGAAAGAACATAAATATTATTTAAGACATGAAGGCTGACTTGCCTTAAACAAAAATATATCAAGGAGAAAAATATCTCCCATAGCCACAACACTAACACGAGGTACCAGAAAGAAACTACGAAAGACCTTCAAAAAACAGCGAAAACGAGAACTTAAAAAACCCGCGATATCTCTTTAGCTGAATGCCAAACATGTAGACAAAAACGCACAATCTTCAGAAACACGATCTTTAGAAAATGTAGGAGAAAAATCACGATTTTCAGAAACAAAGATGCCATGATTTTGCAAGGAAACAAGTCGCGAATTTCCTCAAAAAAAAAAAAAATGGCAATTCCTACACGGAAAAATAATCCTTGAATTTCTTCTACAAAAACTGCGGTTTTTAGGCAAAACATTGAAACCCTGCAAAAACTGCTTCAGAACAATACCGACGAATTTTCTGCAATTTTTCCTTCAAAAAACATTTTGAAAATCTTCACAATTTTTTTTTTCGGTTTTCAACAAAATCGGCTTACAAATCTTCGATTTTTTTATTTTTTTTTTAAAAATTGGCAAAAAAAGAACACATCTAAGAAATTTCTAAAACTAATCAGGTTCGTGCTTGAGCTTTGATACCATGAAAAGATAATTGATATTCATAATTACTTGTTTACAATAGGAGACGGAAGCTCCCTATAAAGAAATTTACAAGATGATGTTTCTAAAAAGAAACCATCGTTAGCTGAAGCAAACTAATGCTAGAAACAAAAATAAGTTAAAACGAACTAATGTGAAAACGGAAGTTACTAAAAACTTAGTTAACTAACAACTAATAAAAGTAAGATGACCATTAATATTTTAATAGTTTGTCTCTGAATGCTTCAAACTTTCCTTTTGCTAAGGGGTTGGTTAGAATATTAACTATTTGCTGATCTATGGAAATATACGAGAGCTTAATTGCTCCCTTTTGAACCCTCTGACGGATGAAGTGATATCTGATTTGTGTGTGGTTAGGCTTGTGATAAAACATTGGATTCTTAAAGAGTTTGACACAACTTTGATTATCACAACAAATGATAGTGGGATCCAACACCTAATCAAACAATCCTACAAGTAGCTTGTGAACCTAGATGGCCTCACAGTTGACAATATTGGGTGCCATGTATTTTGCCTTTGTGAGCTATATTCCATAAAGGTTTGGTTCCTTTTGAACCAAGATATCATTGCTAAACCCAAGCTAAAGCAACAACTCGAGGTGCTCTTCCTATCTGCTACACTACCTATCCAATTTGAGGCTATATGCCCTTGCAACTTTACTTCACCATCCCCAAGGTATCTAAAACCATCTCCATTATGCCCCTCAAATATTTGAGCACATGTTTTGTTGCTACCCAATGCTCCTACCTTGTTTCCACTATGAATTGATGCAAGGTGTTAACTGCAAAATATATATTTGGTCTAGTGTTGACCAAATACATTAACAAACCTATCTATTGCCTATACAACGTGGGATACCCCAATTCTGAATATGAAGCTCTAATATTCTTTAGATTAGTGGTGACCATATGTGTGGCCATAGGTTTGTAGTCCTCCACTCGGAATCGCTATAGGATGTCAATTGCATACTTACCCTACCCAAGGAAGATCTCCCCTTATTTTTGCCAAATCTCTAAACTTAAGAAGTAATGTGTCATGCTGATGTCCTTCATCCCAAACTCAATGACTAAATCTTCTTTGCACCTTGGAATGGGTTGCTCTTTTTCTATAATAAACAAGTCATCCACATACAACACCAAAATAGGCAAATCACTCCCAAAAATTATATAATAAATATTAGGATTTGCTTCATTTTTGGTGAAGCCCATCCTTCAAAGATACTCATCTATCTTGGAATTCCAAGCTCTCAGTGTGAGTCCATACAAGGCTTTTTTAAGCCTGCAAACATGGATTTCCTTCCCATTTACCTCAAAGCCCGGAGGCTGCTCTATATACACTTCTTTATCAATGATACCATTAAGAAAAGTTGTTTTAACATTCATCTAATGTATTTTCCATTCCATAAATGAAACTAAAGACATAACTATTCTAATGGAAGTGTATTTGGTGGTTGGAGTGAATGTCTCCTCATAGTCCACTCCCTCTTCTTGGAAGAACTCTCTCACCACAAACCTCGCTTTGAACTTCTTGTTGTGACCTTTTCACACATCGCCCCATTCAAAATGGGGAACCCTAAATTTTTGCTCCATTATGGTCTTTTGGCTTTGGTTTTATCTCTCTTTCTGCTTCTTTTCTGCTATCTGCTTTCGGGGGACGCTCCCGTCTGCAAGCTTGAACGCGAAGATTCAACCAAGTCTAAAATTAGGGTTTCACATCTTTAGGTCATTTCGGGATCAAATTGAGTTGGTTGGTCAACTTTTGGGCCTAGCAGCGTTATCACAACGCTTCCAACAAGTAACCCCTAAATTTTCACTGAGTTCTACCAACTTTCTATTTTTAGTAAGTGTTAGTTTAGGGGTGATTTTCTCGAGATTTTCACATTTTGACAACTTCACTACATTCTGAACACCTCAAGTTCATTTCTGACAAAATTTGAGCAAAAACGGACGACTTGCTATTTTTAGCAGTTTGGCTTCCAGAACAAATTCCAGGGTCTACATGTTATATTTTCTGATGCATGTCGGCACATTCTTTTTGGGTTTTTCGAGACCTTTGCAGTGATATGACATGCAAAGTAGGATGACAACTTTCAGCATTCAGCCCTCGAAGGCCGATATTAGGGTTTGCATGCAGACTTTTTCAGCGCATGTCGGCATATTCTTTCTGGGTTTTCCAAGAGCTTCGCAACGGTGTAACATGCAAATGGAACTGATCACTTTTCAGAAACTTACTATTTTTTTAGCCAGTGCTTACATGCTGAAGATTTTTTTGGGTTTTTCTGGGTTTTCGAGATTTTTCGGGCAATGTGATATGCAAAATCATCCAGCAGCCGGACGGTCACTTTTTTGGCCACTTTCTATTCTTAGCAGGTACCACTTAGGCAACTGTTCAGCACTCCAGAACTGCAAACTGATCGTCATGCAACTGAAACGAGGTCAAACAGAGTTTATCTGAGGAGCATGCATAAAATTAGGGTTTCAAGCTTGAGAGCTAAAAATGAGGAGTCTGTCGTCAAAATGTCTGAAACTGAAGTATCCATCATGGTCAGTATCCTTTAGGGAGTCTGCTGGCAAAATTTGAAGGCAATCGGAGAACTTGCTATTTTTAGTAAGGTGTTTCAGACGAAGGCTATAAATAGAAAGTTGATCTCGGGCGCCAGTGCAAGCAAGTAAGTTCACCAACGAGGATCACACTGTCCAAATTTCAACTCAAACGGAGATAGGGAAGTCTCAGAAACGAGCGCTTACTATAAATAGTAAGTCACTTCAGAAGCGGCTATAAATAGCAGGTCAACACCAATTCTCAGCAGGTACGAGTCAAATGTGTGATGAGGGATCCTTGGCGCGAATTTCAAGACAAACAGAGTTGTAGAGAATGAAGAATCAAGCATTTGCTATTTTTAGCAGGACGAGACAGAGAAATTAGGGTTTCCTAAAATCAAGGGCAGAACAGGACAATCAAGCAAAAACATCCAGCTACGATCACCACACTTCAGGCATTCAACCCATAAAATTTGAAGATTTTCTGAGCAATTTCTATTTTTAGCAGGTTGCTAAAAATAGCAGGTGTAAACAGGCATCGGGCGTCAACAGCACAAATCAGTTGAAATTCAGAGCAGAGTGAAAATTAGGCTTTCTGGAGTCGAAATTCAGTCCTTAGCGCAAAATTCGAGGAACTTTCTAAAAATAGAAAGTCAGGGCGAATTAGGGTTAGCAAGAAGAGATCACTCTGAATCTGGCAGAGGGCCTAAAATTCACTAAAACAGATAAAATTTGGAGTCCAGCATTGAAATCCACCTTGAGAAGCTAGAAGTAATTGTCATGTCCCCTTCTCAGTGACATCTCTCGGAGTACAGGATTGGCCTATCACACGACCCTCGTAGGCTGATAGACTGGATAGAGGGTCACTTCGGAGCTTGGCTCAGCTTCAGTTAGCAGAGATTGATCAGTGGTCTTTCGTTTTGGCTCGATCGGAGACTTTTTGCAGAATTGCTATTTTTAGCAGTTCCTGGCAGGCAGTGTGGAACCCCTGCTATTTTTAGCAGTATGGCTGTGGCAGTATTCGAATCACTTCAGAGTTCGTCAGCATCAGACGGATCAGTCATCGGATGAGTATCGAGGAAGATATTAATATTTAATTGCATTAATTAAATATTAATTATTTAAGGGTTATAATATAAAGTTATAATTTATAACTTAAGTGATTTCCCATTGAGGGGTGCGCCATCATGGAAGGGGGCCAAAATTGACATTTGATTTATATTAAAATATTCAGCAGAGACTATTGAATTATTAAAAGATTAAAATGTGAATATTTTATCAAAACCCTATTCTTAAGGAAATCGCACTTTTCAGCATAAGAGTGGATTTGCCTTGGTTTTTGAGCATTATGTGATTATTAGATTTTGAGAAACTGATCAAATTGATCTGAGCACAGAACCTTAGGGTTTGAACTCGAATTCCTTGGGGAACGAGCCATCTCCAGCGGAAAGCAATTCAGAGGGTGTGGAATACCACTTGATTTATTGCAGCAGAGGTTTCTTCAGACAGGAGGAATCACAGAGCTTCAGAGAAATTAATATCTTCAGAGTTTTTCAGTGTTTTGCATTCAGAGCATTTCATTCCTTTAGGCGTCCATATTCAAGAGACCCAGAGTGTTATAAAGGCGGCAAATATTTATTAATTTCTGATTCTGCTGGGGCCGTACTTTACCAGGCCGTACCATTCTGATTTCTGGCCGTACCATCAAAGAGGAAGCCGTCCTTTGTACTGGAGGAAACGCCTTGTCTTGAGCTCATATTTTATCATCACTGGAGGCGCCTAGTCTTGAGGATTTCATTCAGAGCATCAGAAGAGAGAGGAAGTCATTTATTACTTCAGCCGTACCAGATTTGTACTTCAGTTGCAGCAAATATCAGGTTCTTTAAATATTGAAAATTCATTGTTTTATTCATTGCATGTATCTGGGTATTCTTGTAATCTGTAGAGAAGATCAAATAAAGATACTGGCATCCATATTCTACCAGTTCCAGAGTTATTTAATTTTTATTGAATTTTATTATTATTTTCAAGCAAAATCGTACCTTTCATTTATTGCATCAAAAACACAAAATTTGCAAAAAAAACCAAAAACCTTCAGAAAAACTCAAAACTCAGTCAGAATCAGTATCAGGGGGAAACTAGGGTTTCTACAGTGGTATCAGAGCTAAATCCTGCCATCCTGAGGGTTTAGCCATCACATGCAGCCAGAGGAATTTGATACATACAGGTACTATACTCGCAGACGTGCCTTGATTGAAAGGCAACGCAGTTTGAGCAGGCAGCCAGAAATCATGGCTGACAGGAACGACAGAACAGATAGGACAGATGTACCTAGGACAGAGATCCCACAGAATAACAGAGATCAGGACGATCCAGAGGTCTTGCTTGCACTCAGAGATCTTCGTGCATGACAACGTCGTTCCGATGATGTATTACAGCAGGTAGCAGTAGCACTGCCGAGATTGGGTAGCTCGAGGAGACCGTCACCACATCGTGACGATGACAGGAGTGATGCAGAGTCACGGAGAGCCCCTAGGACAGGGTCACGGACAGCAGATAGGCCTACTAGGCCTACGTTCACGAGACAGGAGCCCGATGAGGCTATACCAGATGAGGATCATGAGGAGTTGTTCGCTGATTCGCTTATGGCAGCGAACGAGGAATGGGAGTTGATACCTCCTGCAGTCAGAGAAAGGCTTTCTTTCGACCGTTTTGTCACTCAGAGACGAGAGCATCATAGAGGTCGTCAGGAGTGGAGACCCAGATACCAGAACAATGATCTCAAACATGCAACCAACAGGCTTAATTTGGTGATGTTTGATGGTAGTGGGAAGATGACAGCTCAAGCTTGGATTAGCAAGCTTGATACATTCCTCACTTTGCGTCCGATGGCGGAGAGAGACGCTATTAGATACGCTACACTGCACCTCGAGGGAGTAGCTTACGACTGGTGGCACCATGGCATGGTGACGCTACATCATGACAGGATCACTTCATACCAGGAGTTCGTAGACAGATTGGTTGAGAGGTTTGATAGGAAGGATCCGGAAACCTACTTCAGAGACTTGGCACAGTTGAGGCAGAGTGGCAGTCTTGAGATTTATATCAGTGACTTTCAGAGGCTATCCGTCATGGTTCCGAGCATATCAGAGAGGAGATTGGTAGTACTCTTCATGGAGGGTTTGACAGAGCCACTGAGAGGCTGGATCAAAGCCTTTGATCCTCCATCATTACAGGAGGCGATGAAGAAAGCACGAAACATGGAGTTTGCAGCCCCGTCGAGTAAATTCAACTCTAGAGGTTCTTCATCATTCAGGGACAACAAAGGCTTCAACAGAAATAAGGACAAATCTGATTTTAACAAAGAAAAATCAGACTTTAAAAACGATTCAAAAGGTAAATCAGCATTCCCACCTTTGGATCGTGAGGCCCTGAATGACCTTCGCAGGAAGAAGCTTTGCTTCTACTGCAAAGGACCATATGACGCCAGTCATGATTGTCCTCTAAGACCTAAGGGCAAGGCAAATCGTGTGATGTGGGCATATTATGAGGACTCCGAATCAGAAAATTCCGAACAGCCAGAGCATTCAGATGATTCAGAGTCAGAGGCTCCAGAGCCTAGAGCAGAGATAGAGCCCGAGCTTCAGGTACAGGAGGCCCGTTTATCTAGCATTCAGCAGGAGGGTTCTTTCCGGCTTCGTGGTGTGTTAGCAGGACAGAGGGTTATTACCCTATTGGATACAGGAGCCACGCATAATTTCATAGATGCTAGGTTTGTTGAGAAACGTGGACTCATCACTGAGGAGTTCGAGGGCATCGAGTCAAAGTGGCAGATGGATACACTTTGAGATGCGAGCGCATGATTAAGGATCTCCCTTTACGCTTGAACAACTATGAGTTCAAGGCAGATTACTATGTTGTTAATATGGGAGACATTGATTTGGTCTTGGGAATGAAGTGGTTACACTCATTGGAGGAGGTCACACTTCGTCTCAAGGACATGGAGATCTGTTTTGAGGTCGACGGGAAGACACACATACTTAAGGCAATACGGGACAGCGACCTTAAAACAATTTCTTTTCGCCGAATGGAGCGGCTCATGCGTCATGACATGGTAGAGTGGGCTGCCGAGTGTCATTTAGCACCTTTACAGGAGGGACAGCAAAAGACAGAGTATCATCCGGACATTCAGAAGTTGAGAATCAAGCATGACAAGGTGTTCAGTGATATTCCGCTAGGTAGACCTCCAGACAGAGGGATAGAGCACATCATTGAGCTCGAGGAGGGTGCGAAACCCGTTATGATAACTCCTTACAGGCATCCTAAAAGATTAAAGGATGGGATAGAGAAGACCATAAAGGAGTTACTTGCTATGGGTCACATTCGACCAAGCAAATCACCGTTCGCTTCTTCTGTTATATTTGTGAAGAAGAAAGATGGAACGTTACGTATGTGCATTGATTACAGGGTCCTGAATAAGAGGACAATTAAGAACCGATACCCGATAATGAGTATTGATGAGCTTATTGATGAGCTCCATGGTGCCTATTACTTTACTAAAATTGATTTACGGTCGGGTTACCATCAGATCAGAGTCCGTGAACAGGACATAGAGAAGACAGCCTTCAGATGTCATTGTGGGCACATTGAGTTCGTAGTGATGCCATTTGGGCTCACTAATGCGCCGGCTACATTTCAGTCCACGATGAACCGGGTTTTTCATTCACAGCTGAGGAGGTTCGTCTTGGTATTCTTCGATGATATTCTCATATATAGCAGGACATGGCAGGAGCACTTAGCTCATTTGGAGACAGTGTTGAGTATCTTGGAGAGGGAGTCCTTGTATGCCAAGGAATCCAAGTGTGACTTGGGAATGACCAAATTGCTTTATCTAGGTCATATTATCAGTGCAGATGGAGTGCGATGTGGATCCTAAAAGATCCGCTACCATTATTGATTGGTCTAATAACGAACCTCGGCCAGCTTGAGAGGGTTTCGTTTGTGTGATTCTGGTCAGTAGG